>JAGYYJ010001584.1:0-87016 GCA_019671005.1 Hibiscus mutabilis
AGAACCGATGCTTTTATTAACAGGACCAAGATGAGATTGCAAAACCAAGAGGCGGCAATCAAATCATTGGAAAATCAAGTCGGACAGTTTGCTCAGAATCTGAATACTAGACGACAAGGAGGTTTACCTAGCGATACTGAAGTCACAAGAGGAACTGGCCATGAGCAATGTAAGACGATCACCACTAGAAGTGGCCAACAACTTAGAGAGGCTCAAACCCGCTCATCAAACAAAACTCCACAAAAAGATCAAGACGAACCTAGCGGCAAAGCCTCAGATACTGAACCAAAAATTTCCGTGGCAACCGGCAATAAGCATGCCTCGGCAACCGACGATAAAGATGTCTCAGCAACTTGCGATAAGCATGCCTCGACAACCCCAGTTGATAACGCCTCGGCAACTCTAGTTGTCTCGGCAATGCCGTCAATCAGGTTCCAAACCAATGAAAGGATCAAAGATATCCGACTTCCACCACCATTCCCACAAAGGTTGAAGCGACAAAAGCAAGAATACCAATTCAATAAGTTTCTTGATATCCTAAAGCAAGTCCACATCAACTTGCCATTGGTGGAAGCAATTGAACAAATGCCAAACTATGCCAAGTTTCTTAAAGACATTGTGTCCAAGAGGACAAGGCTAGGAGAGTTTGAAACAGTTGCCGCAACAGAGGGATGCATGGCAATGTTGAACAATCGTATGCCACCCAAGTTGAAGGATCCCCGGAAGTTTCACAATACCCTTTTCTATTAGAAATCACTATGTCGGGAAAACATTATGCGACCTTGGGGCTAGCATAAACTTGATGCCTAAATCGATTTTCCAAAAATTAGGAATAGGGAAGGCAAGACCTACAACAGTTATGCTACAGCTAGCCGACAGATCCTATGTGCATCCAGAGGGAAAAATCGAGGACATACTGGTAAAAGTTGATAAATTTATTTTTCCCGCTGACTTTATTGTTTTGGATTGTGAAGCAGATGGGCATGCACCCATCATTCTCGGGAGACCATTCCTAGCAACAGGGAGAACCTTGGTCGGTGTTGAAAAGGGAGAACTCACAATGAGGGTGAATGACCAGCAAGTTAAACTAAATGTGTTCCAAACACTAAGACATGCCGATGATCCAGAAGAATGCCAACTTCTTCATGCCACGACATAGTTTAACTTCGACGAGAAGTTTAGTTGTCTCGGTAACTATATTACCGATCAAGAAGAACCTGAGGAGTATGAAGAACCGGTCAAGGAGGAATAACAAGAAAAGGTAAATTGGCTAGTCAATCAACCAGGAAAAGAAGCTGATCAAAATGTTGATGCTACACAAGAAGGCAATAGGGAGGAGGACGCGGATCTAGAGTTATGCGATGCATTCCCGGATGAACAAATTTTAGTTACCTCGGCAACCATGGACGCGCATGCCTCGACAACCCTCGACGTCTCGGCAACCATGGATGCACACGCCCGGCAACTCGACGCCGCAGTAGCCCTTGACGCGCACGCCTCGACAATTTTGGGAGAGTCGCCCGCCACGGCAAAGACATGCCTCGGCAATACCCGCACGCTGGATTTAGTTAATTTCCTTGTTTGTGGTATTTTACCTTATGACATTACTCACGAGAGAGAAGAAGCGGTTCCGCCATGATGCTAAGCATTACTTTTGGGACGAGCCTCTTTTGTTTAAACAATGTGCAGATCAGGTTATACGCCGATGTGTCCCTAAAGAAGAGCAACATAATGTACTCCGGCAATGCCATTCTCCACCATATGGAGGACATTTTGGAGGAACTCGTATCATGGTCAAAGTTTTGCAATCCGGTTTGTATTGGCCAACATTGTACAAAGATGCCCAAGACTTTTACAAGCAATGTGATCGTTGCCAAAGGACGGGCAATATCTCTAGACGACATGAGATGCCACTCCAGAACATCATCGAGGTAGAATTGTTCGATGTGTGGGGGATCGATTTTATGGGACCTTTCCCATCTTCATTCGGCAACCTCTACATCTTACTTGCCGTCGACTACGTGTCTAAATGGGTTGAGGCAGCTGCAGTTCCCAACAACGATTCCAAGACCGTGCAACGATTCTTGCAAAAAAACATATTTACACGGTTTGGGATGCCAAGAGCAATTATCAGTGACGAAGGAAAGCATTTTCACAACAGACTAATTGCCAAGATGTTGCAACGCTTCGGCATATCACACAAGATCGCCACGACATATCACCCACAAACCAACGGGCAAGCAGAAATTTCCAATCGGGAATTGAAGAGTATACTCGAGAAAGTTGTAAATCCCTCTAGGAAGGATTGGTCATTAAGACTAGATGACGCACTTTGGGCATATCGCACTGCATTCAAAACACCCTTAGGTATGTCCCCCTTCTGACTTGTCTATGGCAAAACATGCCATCTACCGTGGAAATCGAACACAAGGCATTGGGCAATCAAGACCGTGAATATGGATTGGGAAAGTGCGGACAAAAGTGTTTGTTGGACCTCAATGAGATAGAAGAATTACGTGCACTCGCTTATAACAATGCACGAATCTACAAGGAGAAAACAAAGCAATGGCATGACAAGAAACTATTGCCACAACAATTCACGCCAGGGCAACTAGTTCTCCTATTTAATTATCGGCTAAAACTTTTCCCGAGAAAGCTGAAATCAAGATGGTCGGGACCATTCGAAGTCGTCAAACCATTCTCCTATGGTCCTGTGATAATCAAGTCCATCTCTAACAACCATGAATTCAAAGTTAATGGACAAAGATTGAAGCACTACAATGGTGCCCATGTGGAACGTAACAAAGAAGTGGTCAACTTAGGAGATGCATGAGCATGCTCTCCTTTCAATATTTTCTTTTTCTTTTTATTTTCATTTTTATTTTCAGGAGATATTTTATTTTTCTTCATGATCTTTAGTTTTCAGGTTTTCTTTGTTTTTTTCCCACAACAAGACTCACAACCACTATGCTAAGGAAATTTACTACCGAGATCCTTGCCCCAACAACCAACGAAGCTGATGCCACGGCAACCAACCCTGAAGACGCCACGGCAACCAAAGCTAAAGACATCCCGACAACCACTGCAAAAGCCAAAGGTAAAGCATCTATGCCCGAATCAACTCCTAAGAAAACAACCATCGCGTTCAAGCAAGAGAATCAAGACACCGACCAAAGGAGACTAATCATCTATGACGACGAACTCTCGGAGTAAGTCCTCGTATGCATTTTATTTTTTTATTATTTTTATTTTTCTTTAATGCATGCATTGAAGACAATGCCTCACTCGAGTTTGGGGGAGATTGTTATTAGTAGTTACCATGTTTAGTTACATTCATCTTAAGTATTACATTTAAGATACATAAATTGCTTGCCATGCCTTTAATTGGAACAAGAATTGCTTAGATTTGATGAATATCCGATGATGACTTTGCCAATGCACTTAATTGATAGAATTTTTATTCTAGGATAACCATGGAAAAAAACTTAGAATTTTACTATGATGCTAAACTGATGAAACTCTTTGTTGTGGTTTGATTGATTTAAGGAATTCTAGTGAACTTAGGTTGATAATTAACAAATTGGGGATTAGAATAAAATTGGATGAATGCTAGAGGTGCCCGAAATTGGCTCTAGCATGTGCTAAAAATCTATCACTAGAGGTGCCCGAAACTGGCTCTAGTATGTGTTAAAAAATTTGATAGCTAGAGGTGCCCGAAACCGGCTCTAGTCGAATAAATTAACTTAAGAAAACTAAAAACTAAACACTAGAGGTGCCCAAAACTGGCTCTAGTTAAAACATGTTAAAAAGAACCCAATAAAGTAATTTGAAAACCTATTGTTTGCATAGAATCCGAAAAATCAACTTGCACACAACTCCGCACACACTCACAAGCATTATAGTTTGATTCCGAGTAATTCCTAAGTTTTCTGAAAAATAAAAAGCCAATCATACTTTGTGCCCCGGTTCAGAGAATTGAAATCAAGTTCAAAGCTAAGTTTGTGAAAATTGAAGTCTTGGCAGGTAATTATGAGTTTGCGTTGCTTGAGGACAAGCAATAATTCGAGTTTGGGGGTGTGATAAGTGTTCAAAAGTACTATTTTTCTTACCTTTTTTACTCATATTATTGTTAAACTTAGGCTCATGTTAGTTGCATATTTAGCCATTCATGCATTAATCCATGTTTCCTTCCATCGTTGAGCTTGATTAAGTATACGAGGATTTTTTGGGATTAGATATCGGATCAATTGGAATATTCAAGAAGCTCAGATGAGGATTTTAGTGATATCGTCTTAAGGTTAATACACCTCGAACTCTTATTGCTTCATGAGCATCATAAAAATGATTGTTTTGCGTGTTAGTGTCTGTAAAATATGTAAACGATAAATAAGCATGTTTAGAGATAGATAATTATGAGACTGATATTTATGAGATGTATGATGAGTTTGAGAATATTCGAGACTTGTAAAGGCTGAAGAGATAGAGTAGGGTTGTTTAAATATATGTATATTTATCTGATTGGTTAATTTTACATGTTGTGTTGCTTGAGGTATGAATTTAACATGTTCGATGGAAATTACACTTAATAGACTGAAAATCGGTAATATTCGAATAAATGATTATGGAATCGACAATAAATATTAATTGGGTTAATGTGTTTGTAAACAAATCCTAATGACTTTTATAAGCTTTAGGGATCGAATAAGTGTTGTAGTATCGTAATTCGAGGAAATTGTACAAACTTATGAATAGGGTATCGGTACGAGCTTTGGCCGTACCAATACGCGATTGGGGGTCGTATCGGTATGGGTCGACCCATACCAGTACTTGTAGGAATCTAGGATTTCCAGTAAGCAATTTCTGTATCGGTACGCGTGTGAGTACCGATACCCAAGGGTACAGTATCGATACTCGTGTTTGAGTATTGATACTCGATACACTAAATAATTAATAATGTAAAGTAAGAGTGGGAACGGATGTGAATATTAATAATTAAATTATGCCTTGATAAATGTGATAATATGGATTAATGGAGACAATATATGAGATTAAATATATATTTTCCATAATGTATTAACAACTTGGTAATGTAAAATAAATGATGTGATGTTGTTTAGCAACGATAGGGAGAATCACGTTGCTTATATGCCAGGTAGGCATTTGATTGGTTGAGTCTTTTGATTGATAGGATCCTGATACTCAGTGAAAGAGTTGGCAACACTATGGTTAGAGATACCGAATGGAGGATACCGATGCTATGTGACTCGGGCCTCATTCAAAGATAGTTGATGGGGGATTCGGAGTATGGGTGTATGTTTCGATACTAGGTGACCCTGCCTCACCCAGGGTGTATGGTCCGATGCTTTGTGACTCGGCCTCACCCGGAGTATATGTTCCGATGCTACGTAACCCAGCCCCACTTTAAAGTTGTTGTTGATATGTGTTTTTGCCTAGATGATCTGATAAGATCTTGGGCATGGTTGGGCCATGAGTGCCACGTATGATGATTCGCTTTGATGAGAGTATGTGTTTAGGCGACTAGTGGTAGCGCCATTTTTTATTTGTCTCTCCTTTTTACTCGTACTAGCTTGCATGTTTATGTTTATAATTAGTATGAAGTATAGTAGAGTAGATGTGTACCACTGAGCTTTAGGAGCTCAGCGCTCAAAATCGTTGTTTCCGTGCGTAAGTTGATTGTCAGATCGTTGAATCGAGAAGCACTATCAGTACGAGATACCAACATGTGATGATCTCTAGAGTGCGGTAGTTGTACTTAGTGGGCTATGTATTCATAGAACCTTACGTGACGCTATAATCCTTATTTTGAATTTGTATTAATCAAATCGAATGCTCAAATATTTTAAATTTAAATTGGAGCTCATTTGTATCATTTTGATTATTTAACTATATTTTCAACTATTGACTATAAATGTGTTTTGAGAAATACATTATTGGGCTAAACCCAATTTGAGAAATTTTATAGTTTTGAGTTGGCTTGAGGCCCAAATGTAACATCCGTGTCGAGGGTGCTACAATTTTCCTATAAAATATTAAAATTTATATCTTAAAATATCAAAAGATATAGAAGCATATAAAACATGGAAGAAATACAAAAAAATAAAGAAATTTATTAACCATGTTAAGGAATATGGAGTAGAACCCAACGAGTAGTTAGTATCAACGTGTAAAGTGGCACTAAATGGAAGTTGTTGCGTACACTCCAAGGAACCCTAGATCTAGAAAATCTTTGCCGCTCAACCCCAAACCTAGTCGTTCAAAGGAAGCCCCTTTTCCATGGCTCCAACCTCACCGGGAGCTGTTCCTTTTTCAGCTTATCCCCCTCTACGACCTCTTGTCATCGCTTGTCTTTCCCCCTCCTATCCTGTGCTTGGTTTTGGTTCGTGAAGCCCTTAGAATATTCGATAGAGTTATGTGCTCTCTGTATCTTTTGGGATCTTTACCGATTTTACGACAAGTTGTAAAGAGAGGCAGTAAGCTTGACGACGAAAGGTCCTGAGGGGCCGTCGTCTTTTTTTCTCCGCCTTTAATCTGACTTGGATTGGCTCTTTTGCTTGGCTCTTTCGGTGGTTCGCCAAATCTCTCGACCGCCTTTGAAGCCCCCTTTTGATTCTGTTCTTTCCCAAAAAAATTTCTATGGTTTTTGGTTGCTTGGTTACTCTGTTTGCAGGGTGACCGGTTTTGGCTTTTCCAACATCGATGCGAGAAAGGTTGATGGAGTACAAGGTTGAAGGAGGGTCCATTTGTTATTGCTCGAAGGCGTTGGATGTCATCTAAACAAGCTACTCTGCCTCGCCTTGTGTTTGTGTTTGCAGAGTCTGTTGGTGGTCATCCGATGATGCGAACTGTAAACCTACGGGTTCACGAAGTCATCTCCGAGCAAGGAACTCTCCCGGATCAGACCTTCATGCCCCTGGAGCCACTTATCTCAACTGTTTAGCCTGTGGCGGGCGTTTATTTCTCTCGCTGGTATCGGGTTGCTTTCCCTCTTTAGTTTGGGTTGTTTTGGGCCATCTTTGCCTATGTTTGTATCGACCATGTAGGTCATGTTCTTTCGTACTTTTGTCTCGATTTCTATGTTATCCTTCCCCATTAGAAATGAATTTTCCTTTAAAATAAATGTCGAGGAATATGGATAAAGACAACTGTGTGCACGTATGTATCACGTGACAGTTTTATTACTTTAATAATAAAATAATTATTTTATTATACAGTAGACCCGTCACCTCTCCGATGCATAATTTATTTGGGTAAATTACAACACTAGTCATTTAATTATAGATTTAGTAATAAATAGGTCACTCTTTTAAAAATGATAATTCAGTCACTCAGTTATATGTTTAGGAACAAACATATCATTTTTTTTTTAAAAGTAACAATTCAGTTACTCTATTTTATATTTAGAAACGCATATTTCTCAATTAAAATTGTGTGACAAATAACTGAATAAGTCACTCTATCATTTAAATTGAAACAATAGCTTGTATAATAATAATTTTAGTCCCCAAAATTTATGTATTCTATTAATTTGGTAATTAATTCAATAAACTTAATGGTAAAGTTCATATATGATAACCAAACTTTGATCAATTATTCAACTTGGTAACCAAAATTTCAATTGCTTTAATGTTATCAATAAACTTTTAGTTTTGCTCTAATTTGGCCACCGACCCATTAACTGCCGTTAAAAGAGTGATGTGGCAATTAAAATATTTTATATAATAATACATTTATCCTCCATGTTTGTAAATTCCAACAATTTAGTCTTAATTTGAACAAAAATAATAAATTTAACTCTCATATTTACACACATTATTTTAATTTGGCCCTATTTTTAAATAAAAACATTTTAACCCTAAACTCAAAAACCTAAACCCCAAACCTTAAAAGTTTAAATTTATAAATATATACACTTGGTTGTTTCATTTATTTATTTTTCGCATGTATCCACTCATAACGGATGAGCTAACTGGAGTTCTAAGATTATCTTAGGTGCTCTGTGTGAAAGGCTGGACTGCTCTGATTTCGGTATCTTAGGTTCAGGGAGATCCAACTTGAGAGAGGGATTCTTGTGTGCTTTTTCTCATAAGGGCCATCTTATTTTTTGCCTGATTGAAACCCTTGATTAAAATGGATAAACCTCATCATTAGCATTATGATTTTTTGTGCTAGAAGCTTAACGATTCAAATTTATGTTTGTGCAACTATTCCACCTTGAGAATTCTAAACACTGGTGCAAAGCATGATCAAATTTTCTGTTACGAAAACTATATTCCTCTGTCTTTTAGGTGTCTGAAACTTTTTTCTATGCCCTGTTATTCTTTGCAATTGCCTGGTCGTACAGATAATGAGATAAAAAAAATTATTGGAATACCCGGATTAAGAGACGTCAGAGTGCTGGGTTACCTCTCTAGCCTACTTGCAAGCATTGCAGGAGAGTCACGGTACCAGTGCGGTTAATGGAGGGGATAAATTTGAACTTTTATAGTTTTGGGTTTAGGATATCGAGTTTCAGGTTTAGGTTTAGGGTTTAATATTTTGAGTTTAGGGTTAAATTATTTTTATTTAAAAATAAGTTCAAATTGAAATGATGTAAATAATGAGGGTTAAATTTATTTTTTCGAATTTGGACTAAATTATTGGAATTTACAAACGTTGGGGACTAAATGTGTTATTATACAAAATATTTTAATTGTCACATCACCCTTTTAATGTCGGTTAATGGGTCAGTAGACGAATTGGAGCAAAACTAAAAGTTTATTGGTAACATCAAAGCAATTGAAAGTTTAGTTATCAAGTTGAATAATTGATCAAAGTTTAGTGAGCACTTGTGAACTTTACCCTAAACTTAACTTTTCATATTTAAAATTTTCATTAGTGAAGTGATTGTGTCTACTAGCAAGCGATGTTAAGGTCATAATGAGTTATTCTATTAGTGTGTCAAATGTTTAGTAGAGAAATAATTATGTCTATTTAGTTAACACATATGTTGATTATCGGACAGATGCACAATAACATAGAGTGTGGTAAGTAGACATAGGATGTGTCAGGATGGTGCAATGTAACACCCCGATCCTGATCCGGATCCAAAGTACTACATTCGGGTCACCCAAAATCGACCCATCAAAAATTCTATTTAAAACCACAAGTTTAGCCACTTCCAAAATATCAAATCGTTAATAAATTTATTAATTAAATAAGCATTTAACTGAGTTTACAAAACAAGAGCTCCAAGTTTAAAATACCGTGTACCAAAATAATAATTCAAATAGAGTTACAGACTCAACAGTAGCAAGGTCTTATGAATTCATTAGCCCAAACTAAAATAACAAGTACTGTACTCTGAAGAGGACGCGGTGCTAGAAAACCCCTTCTTGATGAGCTCCTCCAAAGGATGACCAGTAAACCTACGCACGAAAAAATCATACATCCGCAGTTGAGCTAACAAAGCTCGGTGGTACATTTCTACTCTACCATAATTCGTGATTATCATAAAATAAGCATGTAAGATAAAATAGTCTAGAAAGCACATATAAGGCTTTACTACTACGAGCTATCATCTAGCCTACACTAGCTAGAGTACTTAGATCAACTATCTCAAAGCATCAACAAGTTAACAAGAAATCTTACATGATCCACAAGCTTTACCATACTCGAGGTCACATAGCCTATCGAGATACTCGAGCTCATACAACCCATCGAGTTAATACATGCCATACCCTGATCACTCAGCCATAGGATACATAAGCTATCAATAAATAGCAACCACACAACATACATAAATACATCCATACATCATCCAGATAATGGCCAACGAAGCCCTACTTTATTCGTGCTCACAAAGTCATTGGGTTACCCGTGTTCACACAGCCGCCGGGTTAAATAGACCATATCTGGATCACCATAGCCACAGATACGTCCTAGACATACTTGGAGCACATTAGCCACAAGTAGTCTTTACCTAAGGTCATTCAACCAATCAGGTTACTCGAGCTCACTCAGCCTATCGAGTTTATTACCTTATCCGGATCACCATAGCCACGGATAGGTTTCTAACTGTACCCAGATCACTCAGCTCGTGGGTACATCGAATGTACTTGATCACTCAGCCCGAAGTACATATCCCCTTATATAAGTATCGTAGTACTGACTCTAAGACATATGGATTCCTTTACCACAACATAAGATAATACATGTTCCCCGAGCACTCATACACCTCACCAAGAGGTAAGTGGCACCAAGCCAAGCCATCACAATTCATTTTATCACGTTAGAAGCCCATTGGAACTTAGTCCTCGAATTATTGACCCCTCGAACTCAACTTTATATTTTTCGTGCAGATTGCCTAGGCAGTACTAATACCCCATCACGCGTATCGATACCGCTATTAAAACAACTAGGGTACCAATACTCCTACATGCGTACCGATACCCAAAATGGCTACTGGAAATCCATTTTGCCTACGCGTACCGATACTTGTCCTGAGCGTACCGATACTTATTATCTACAAGAAAAAGATTGATCGTCCTGTGTACCGATACCCCTTCAGTCCCTAGAGCGTATCGGTACACTTTTAAGCTACTAGAATTTGGATGGAACAGGGCGTACCAATACTGCTCGAGCTTGTATCAATACTCCTTTCAAAATTCGTCTGTGCTCATCATATTTAACACAGGGTATCGATATAGCTCCCCATGTACTAATATTGAAGCCCAAAAATGGCTTCCAAGGCTCGGGAATTCACTTTCCAAGCTCCCAAAACAAAACCTTTGATCCCTAAACTCAACCTACATCTTATGGCAGTTGATTAGGGTGGTTACTACCATTTTTACGCTTCATTAACAACTAATTCGGATTTCACCATTAATAAGGCTTAAGCTACCAAAAATACCCCACTAGCAATCTTAAACCATAAAACCAAGCAAAGCAATTACTTTACGACCCTCAAGAAGATTAAGAGTCAGTGATGTACTGACTTTTAAGCAAAATCCTGAATCAAGCTCACCCACTTAGCTCATTTAACACCTCTCTTTGTCCAAGCTTGAAGAACCTCCTTTTAACCTCTTTCACATGCCATACTAACATGAAAATTGAATTAGAGCTTGAACCAATTATCATGGTATCTTAGCTATAAAAATACAACCTTAAAATCATGAGATAACTCCATGAAAACCCTCAAGCTTAAACCTTTGAAAAACCTATAAATGAAGACTTACCCCTTTTTCCACAAAACTATATTTTTCAAGAAGCTCTTGAATATGAGATTAACATACTTCAACCTTGAATATTGGGTGGGAAAATCGTTAGAAAAGTTGGCTCTTTTAAACCCAAATAGCCATGGGTGTTGGAGAGAAAATGTGAAGAAGGAAGATGAGGAAAAGGGTGGGAAATTGTGACCTCACCAAAAGGTATCTTTTCCCCTCCCTAAACTCATCCTCTTTTTTCAAAATAATCTTTTGACAAGCCCGATGTTCAAAACTCATCCAAAAGGCCCAATCTCAACCCAATAGGTCCAATGGCTCAAACCAACACGCAGGTCCAAACCCGGGTCAACGCGCAAATTGCTAACTCGAAAAGTCAGGTCGTTACATGCAATGTCGAAATTTTTAGATACAGGGGGTTAGGTTTATTGAATTATTTCGAAATAAGATCAAATTAATAGAATACATAAATTTTAAAACTAAACTTGTATTAAAGTCTCGTTGTTTTAATTTTAATGGCATCATGACATGTTTGTCACAAAATTTTAATAGAATTAAATGTTTGTTTCTAAACCTATAACTGAGTGGCTGAATTGTTAGTTTTAGAAAAAAATAATTTGCTTGTTGCTAAACCTATAATTAAGTGTTTGAAAGTAGAAGAGTGACTTGTTTGTTCTTAAACCTATAATTGAGTGTTTGAAGTAGAAGAGTGACTTGTTTATTTCTAAACCTAAATCCATCCATTAATACTATCGGATCAATTGTCAACATCAACACACTACTTTTCATTGTCAGAAATCGATGAACAACATGCTAATAGAACGTCAAATCTTGAAAGTTTCCAATCAAACGATGAATGGTGAATAAATAGGCGACGAACGATGTCGCCAAAAAGAGAAGAATTCATCGCAGTGACGACATAAAGATCAACGACAATTTGTGAATTTTGGGATGTATTATAAATTCAAGACTTCTTTTAGAAATTATAATATTTTAGAGTTTTCAATGTAAGAAATTTATATTAAAAAATAAAAGAAATTAAAATCAAAATTATGTGTCAAACAATGTTTGAGTGTCTGATTTTTTTAACGGGTCGATTTAAAAATGTTAACAAGATGAGACGTTAAGTACTTACAATAGTCGGTATAAATATTAGACACTTAAAATGATGACGATATAAATATTAAACATTTATTTTAATAAAAAAATCCAAACACTTAAAATAAAAAAGATTTATAATTTAGACAATTTTTGTTCCAGTTAAGACTGAAGTTAATACTATAAAATATAAAATATAAATATGGAATAATTTAATATTGTCAATTTTTACGTGTAACAATTACAGAGATTATAACTCCTGAGTCCTGACATTGGGCAAACAATCAGGAGGGAAATACAACTGAAACTGAAAGTAAATAAGAAACAGAGAGTGAAGAGTTTTAAGAAACTTGTAAACCAAAATCTCACATCCCTAAATCTGGTTTTAAGATTGGAGGAATGTCTTCACTTACAACACCTGATGTCGTTCCTTCTCCTGAAGAAGACGCTCAGAAACTCAAGAAAGCGTTTATAGGTCTGCAAGTTTTTCATTTCCTTTTGTTTCTCGAGAATCTGTTTTAATGTTGTTGTTGGGAAATTGTTTAGGATTGGGGACAGACGAGGACGCCATAATTGAGATATTATGCCACAGAGATGTAAATCAAAGGAAGAAGATTAGAGACACTTATCACCGGCTTTACAATGAAACTATCATTGACGGTCTTAATAAAGAAATTTCTGGAGATTTCGGAGTATGTTTTTGATCCTTTTCATTTTTGCTTGACTACTTCCTTACTGTTGAGTAGAAATATAGTTGATTGGTTGATTTAGTTGAGATCAATGTGAATTTCCAATCGTTTCAATGATTGTCTGTTGAAATTTCAGAACCTTGAAATCCTTAGTGGTAGGACCTGGGGTATGAGTGACAGATATGAGTATGTGTGTGTTTTAGTCCTGAAATGTTCTTAAAACTTGGAACTTTTTCCATGGTTCTAATCTATGTTACTTGGATTTAGATAATGAGTGTGAGATATGGCTTTTTTTATGTTTTTAGGGGGTCCATGGAGTGTTATATCCTATGAAGCACGGGTACTTTAATCTAATGTTACGTACCCGATACGTCCCGTACCAGAGATATATTGGGTACGGCTTAGGTACTTCCTAGTATTTCATCTCCCTGTTTTTTCTTATTCTTCTATTATCCCATACTTTTTCTGTTTTTTTCTTGTTTCTTTTCATCCTATTTTACTCAAATGAATCAACTATAAGTAAATAAGTGTGATGCCATACTCACATGATTTTTGTATGACTTTTTATTTTTAAATTTTCTTAGAATATAAAATTTATTTTATATTTGCCGTACCCTAACCGTACCCATACCCTGTAATTTTAAAAACTGCCGTTTCCCGTCCCCGTTTCCGTACCCGTATCTGAATCCGTATCGGTGCAACATAGGTTATATCCTCCTATTTATGTTCAAATATGTGTTGGACATGGGTGTCGAATATGGGGTTGAGGCAAAATAGGTTTCAACTAAGCTTTTAATTTCTGAAAACTAATGTTCAATCCATGTGAATCCCTGTGGTTCATACTTTGAAAATAAATTCTTGTGATGTTTAACAGAAAGCTGATATTCTTTGGACGTATGATCCCTGTGAGAGAGATGCTAGACTGGCAAATGTAGCATTGAAGTCGAAGAAGAGGGGCATCAAGCATCTAGAGATCATTGTGGAGATGTCATGTACGTCGTCTCCTCAACATCTTGCGGCAGTAAGGAAGGCCTATTGCGCTCTCTTCGAGTGTTCACTTGAAGAAGATATCTTAGTTTTAGTACCTATGCCTCTTAGAAAGGTAACTAATCAGAACCAGTAGTTAACTGATTTAAACTTAATATATGGGCATCAGATATGGGTTCTTGTAGGAAAATGAAGAGTCAGAGCCGAAGTCGCTCTCAGTCTCTCCAAATTCAAGTCCAAGTAGCATAGGCCGGAGCAACATAGCTTCAAAGAAATAAATTGACATCTTATTTTTGGTAATGCAGATTTTGTTTTTGGCAGGACATCATGAAATCTGGCAAGGGTGATCTGGAATCACTTTTGAAAATTATTATTTTGTGCATTGATTCCCCAGAGAAGCACTTTGCAGAGGTCAGTATTTAGTTGTTTCCGATTATATTCACAAGTTATTTGAGTAATTACCGAGTTAAGCGAAGATAATGATATTAAGAACTAGCTTGCGAGCATAGGTGTCTCATTTATATTCTTACTGGGAGGGTTATCCTCATATTCATGTTCGGATATGTGTCAGACATGATATTACAAACGGTTATTTAAAGAAAATTGAAGAACCATAGACAAGTACATGTATCAAACCTCTTTGTTGCTAAAAACCAAGGAAAAGCTGTGGAATATATGTTATGGTACTGCTTCCAACCTCCATTTTGGGAGTATTTTTATCAGATTTGTTTTCATTTACCCATTTCGATTGGCTTCGAATATCATCAACAGGTTGTTAGAACTGCAATAATTGGTCTAGGAACCGATGAAGATTCACTGACAAGAGCTATAATAAGTAGAGCAGAAATCGGCATGATGAAAGTAAAATCAGAATATTTGAACATTTACAAGTCCAATCTGGATGATGCAGTTATTGGGGATACTTCTGGAGAATACAGAAAATTCTAGGTTACCTTACTTGGTGGGAAAATCTGACTCATTCATTCATTCATTCGGTCGATCACATATATATTGTTTGAATTCGTGAACATGATATTGAATATTGGGGATTGTTTGTATTGGTATTTCAATGTGATTAATGGTCCTTTTGTAAGGAAGAAGAAAAACATGATATTGAACCTGAAGCCATCATTGTTTATATTTGATTTTAATCTGAAGTTTTTTTTGGTTTCCAAGATATCACCTACCTCAAGTTATAATGTTGTTCCATGCTCAGGGTGAAAATCGAACCCTACCAATAGTTATAAATTCGACTCGACAAAAAACACAATCATGGCTCATGGACAGATTACCTTTCCTTTGAGCATATCTTCACTCTGTAATTGACGAATCTTATGACAGAGGTCCTCAAGCACTGCAGTTTTTGATAAATCATCTTGACATTAATCCACTAGCAACGTTTTTTCACCATGTTTCTTGCCTTTACATCTCTTTCTTAAGCCAAAAATGTTTTCATGAACAGATCCTGACTGGTTCTACAAGCAAACCATTCAAAAGATGTCCGTTAAAACGGCATCTAAGAGACGAAATGTATTGAACTTGAGGTCATTGAATGCTTACAGACAGTTCTCTGTCTTTCCCATTGTATAACATTTTCTGAGAAAGATAACTGTAAGGATGATGTTTAGAAAAAGAAGTGATCAACACAACAGCTGCGAGCCTTTTGTTCGGCACAGACTGGAATTTGTCAATCTAGAGTCGTAAATTGATCGGGACAATGCCTCAGGTTCCGAACTTTTAACCCAAGTCTCCATATATAACATAGAGAGTATGCCAAGGTTTCAGGTAATTCATTTAGTGAAATGAAAGCTCGAACTTTTCATTTTTCTTGAAGTATCTATATCCGACATTTGTGTTGGACACATAGATATGGAGAGAGAACCTCCAACAATCCTCCAAATATAGGGAAAATCTTATAAGAGTCTAACTATACCTATGTTTAGGCTTGCATCTTACTCCGAATAACATAGCAACCAGTTAATTTAAGAGGTGGTTTTTAGCAATGTGAGATTCGAAGCAACTTCTGCAACTCCTTCCTCTATTCAAAGTTGGCAAACTCCTTTATAAAGGGAAACACACACAAATAGCCTGACATCTTACATGTTAGAACCTGTTTTGATGTTGGATATTGTGCAAGAATCCATGGAAAGATTACTTTTAGAAGAATCTGTCTGTACACCAAAATTAATTGGTAGGAGAATCAGCAATCCAACCAAAGAGCAAACAGCAAAGAAATTGATCCTGAAGAGAGGGAAAAGAAGTAGTAAATATTTGAAAACCAATCAAAATTCAAAAGTAACATTGCCTAGCACAATAAAAATGCCTTTCCTCGGTACAAGACTATCAACGGATTCGAATTTATTTCGAACAGGAATACTGTCAATTTTATAACAACGAGCCCATTGGTTTCAAGGATTTCATATTCGGTATCCAATAGAAAGGAAGGAAAGAAACGACTGAGAGAGCAAAGGGGATGGAAGATGATTCGGTGACGTTGACGATGGTAATAAAAGGGAGCATCCGAAGGCTGTTTCTACAAGATTGAGAAGAGGAAGGAGGAAAGGGGTTGCTTTGTTTAGCATTGGCGTTGCAAGTGGCAGGGTTGCATGCAATGGTTATGGAGGACATAGATTTTCTTGGACTTTTTTTTGCATGGAAAACATGAAAAATCGCTCCATATTAAATCTTTACAAAACTCAATCCAGACTAACTAGCAAATTAATCAAATATCGATGATTAAAAAAAAAGCAGGTCTAGACATCATACTTAGAGGTGTGCATTCTGTTAACCGACTGAACCGAATTATCTAAAATTCATTAACCGATTTTTTTCCTTTTAACCGTTAACCGAGCCAATTTTTTTCAATAATTTTTAATCGAACCGAAAAAAAATTTGGTTAATTTGGTCGGTTTTCGAATTAACCGAAATTTGTTATAAAATTTGGGCAAATTACACAATTGATCACTAAATTATGCTAAAATAATCTTTTTAGTCACTAAACTTTCATTTTATGCTAATTTGATAAAAATTTAATGACCATTTTATAATATATCAAAAAAATTAATGATCATTTTATAATTTTTAAAAGTTCAATGAACAAAAATAAATATATGTAATATATAAAATATTTAATATATAATAATTTCAGTTAATTAACCGGTTTCGAATCGAATTAACCGATAACCGAATTAAAAAAAATTAACCGTTAACCAAACCTACTTAAAATTAACCGACCGAATTAACTGAAAAAATTCGATTGGGTCGGTTAATTCGGTTAAAACCAAATAATGCACACCCCTAATCATGCCTTCCAGACTTGGGCTCCGTTCAACTGAGATTTTGAGACGCCCGTTGGCCTTCAACGCTCGTTTTTAGAGAAGCTGAATTTTTCAACTACGACGAAACGCTCGTTTAGGCGCTAAATCAGGCGGGAAAATACTCATTCAGCGCTCCAACACCTATTAGAGAAGCATTGCTGAACACACCCTTAGCAGGAAGTATTTTAATTGTTTCAAGAAATGAGCCTGTTGGTCCAACACTCTTTTGAAAGACTATTAGGAAAACATGGAAAATAATACCACGTTGCTCCGATTTTTCATTGTTTTTGTAATACTCATATCCAACATATTTTCAGGCATAACTACAGAGATATGAATATATCCATGCCAACACATACTCATATCTAACACTTGTACCCGAGTACAAGAAACATAGAGTAAATGAATTAAACATGCTAATTTATTAAAATATGGTTTCGACGACCTATAGTTCTTCCGGTCTTTTAAGACCTACAAACAACATAATCATTCAGACAATTCAAATTAAAAAAAAAAAAAAAGAACCACAAAGACAAAGAACATAGTCTATGAACTTCAATTATCTATCAGTGTTCTGCGACTGCAATATCCTCAGATTATCAAAATCTTTTACCAATCAGAGTTCTCCGCCCTTCCCTGAGTTCTCATCATATTCTTCTTCGTCGTCGTCGTCATCGTCCTCATCAATGTCCTCGTCATTATATATACTGCCTCGACGGAGTTTGCTGAGCTCCAACTCCTCGTCATCTTCATCAAGGAATTCCAGCCCATATTTTGTGTCACGATGCTTAACCAAAAGCCAACGTAACAGCCTGTCTTCCTTGTTCAAGTACTGCAGCTCCTTGTTGATATTGGGTGTGGCCATCATTGTCATCTGCAGAAGACTACCCTGTATAAAACATGATATAAACATCTTGTTCAACTGATCGTTTCATCAACAAATTTCTATGCCAAAAAGACCAATTTCTCTACATATTTCTTATAAATACACACAGACACACACAGGAGGATATAGTTTGGAGACAGAAGACGGTTGTAAATGCAGCAACTTGAGCTACAAACCTGCTAGATGCCATATCTTAAAGATGGTTGCATGAACCAATAAGGCTAAACCAACGGTTCACGTCTACACATTTCTAGCTCAACCAGAAACTTACCATTAAAAAACAATAAGCCCAAAAGCAAGGAAATTTTTGCTTTACTAATGATGATTCAATAATATTTTCACCTAGGTTGGTTTAAGCAAAATACTTTACACTCCTTTATAACTATATAAATCAATAGTTTTTTTTATGTCAAAAAAATAAGTTTCAAAAGAATACTCTGTCCCTGTACAACCAAAGTCTAGTTTCAATCGGTGAAACAAGAAAGTAGGAAGTAAATATATATCATAACAGTAAAAGGTTTATACATTTTCCAGAATAAGATGGAACTCAACAAGACAAGTTCATCGACAATGACTATATCTATATCTACTAGTCTTTAACATATTCGGATTTTCCACTTTTCATTGCAACTCTATCAATGGGAGTTAGCTCAATTCATTTATTTCCTAAATCATAACAACATTCGAACAATAATAATGACCGATTCTGTTGCCCGGACTTCGCATCAAAGCAAGATAAACTTCAAAAGGGCAAAAGGCAAAACCCAGCAATAAAAGACAATTTTTGCAGGATCAAACAATAAATACCAAACAAAAGACAAGATTTTTATGACCTGGAAATATCTTCCAGAAAGCTTCCTGATGCCATAACCCAATTGAACGGTGCCAAATGATTTGACCTCAGTTAGAACCCCATTTCTGCTATAAACATGTCTACTCACACGAGCTACCAATTCCATCATCCCCTCCTTCTTCACATGAGGCTTCAATAGAAGCATACAATCATATAGAGGCATCTCTTTAACTCAGTACAAAATCACCAACCCTTAAACAAACAAACAAATTCGAAGCTGAATCAAACAACGGTCACAAAATAATAATTATAATCCCCGAAAGAATTAATCTCAAAACATAAGAATGAGAGAAGGTGGAAAAATACCTGAAGCTGAAGGCTGAAGCAAGCAATAAACCACCGAAAATAAAGCTGGAACTTAACCCTTAGTCCGAGAAAAGAGAAGACGGTAGGCTAGGGATTGATTGATTTGGGGTTTTGGGTTTATTTGGAAGTCGAAAATGAACAACGCTAATGCCCAAATACAGAAGCTTATTTGGGAAAATCCAATCTTTTGGGCTAACCAGTCATTTGGATCTTCATTGAATCCAATTGAATCAACTGCATTAGGCCTAAGGCATAAAACATAAAATTTTAATTATATCCTTTTCTAATTTTAAAAAATATAATTAAAATCGTAATTTAAGGCTTAAAGAGGTAAGAAGCCCTTAAACTTAAAAAAAAAAATCAATTAAATTTCTGAATTTTTTGCACACAATTAAAACCTTGAACCAAAAAATTTAATTAAGTCTTCGAGCCAAACAATTAAATCAACCCTTTGATCAATTTTGACCATTAAATCTTGACAATTTTTTTCTTTAAATATAACTGGCACATGATACACTAAACTCTATCATGTTGCATTTATAAATATTTTTTCAAAAAAAATATTTTTTTATAAATTTTATAAGTTCTTTTTGTGGGTTATTTACTCTATTGGTACATGAACTATATTGAATTCTCAGTTTTATACATTTATTTTTTTATTCTCAGTTTCATACATGAATTTTTCTGTTGTCAATGAGTTTACACATTTCCGTCACGGAATCTGACGTGTATCACTGTTCCACTCATATTTCGACGCGTGTCATTTATTTTATTTTTAAAAATTCTCCATTTATGTAAAGGTTAATAACAAGATTAGTCCTCTATGCTTGACAGCACTATATTAATTTTTGGGTAAACTGCTCAAATGACCACTCAACTATGGGGTTAGTCTCTATTTGACCACTATACTTTCAATTGCGGCAATATGATAATTCAACTATGGGGTTGGTTTGCTGTTAAAACCTAACGGAGGGATTGTCGTGGCAATTAGTAAAAATCAGTATAATTAGTCATTTGGTCCTCGTTACTTATACATTCTATCAATTTGGTTCTAATTTTAATTTAAGAAAATAGATTAAATATTTAATTAGGTGGTGCTTAACTGTATATATTTGATTTAATAATTTTATTTCAGTTGTGGCACGTGTCACCACCTTATTGAATGTTTAATTTATTTTATTAAATTAAAATTAAGATCAAATTGATAGAATGTATAAGTAACGAGGACCAAATGTGTAATTATTTAGATTTTTACTAACCGCCACGTCACTCCCTCTGTTAGGTTTTAACAGCAGATGATCACATTGTGACCAATGTCATAGTTGAGTGGTCATATTGCCACAATTAAAAGTATAGTGGTCAATCGAGACCAAATCATAGTTGAGTGGTCATTTGAGTAGTTTATCCTTAATTTTTTCTTTAATGCTATTTTCTCTCTTCTTTAATATGGTGTCGTTGCCCCTTTCCCCGACTAACCCTCACCCTTTGCTAACCCTTAGCCTCATTTAATCAATCACAGTTAGCCGCTGTCTTTTCTCCCGGCCAAACTACGTTTGGCTTCTATCTTTTCCGACGACCGCCACTATTCCTTTTATCACCCTTGTCGGAATGTCCTAAACACCATTACCTTCACCACCGCATCGCGGCGCATCGTTCAGGCGTTGTTGCCTTTCAGACCGCGCCGATTTGCATCGGTTGTGAGGCCATGACAGTAAGTCTCGTGCCCCTCATCCCCCCCTACTCTCAATCTGATATGGTTAGTCACGATCGCCCAACATGAAAAAGACTTTCGACCTTCATTTCCTGGATTAATCTCGAGCCACAATTGATGAACATTTCACCGACAAGTCCTTGTTGATCCCGGCGTATTCTTGTTATCAGTGAAGAAAAACTCGAGATTGAAAACAACCCATTGTTGTAAATTTGGACCTTATTTTAATCCAATCACTAAAAACCTAACCTTGAATCCAAGCAATACCAGTTGTAAAGAAGACAAAATCAAGGGTGGGTTTAAGATTTTAACCGAAAAAGGCTAACGATGACCCTGATTTCAAAAAGTGTTAAGCGGATTCCGATAATGTCTGTTTAGGCTCCAATTTAGTAGTGTTTTAATTTTTTAGCAGTTCTTAATCATTGATAGGTCAATGATTTTTTTAATAATTTTTTAAAATAAATATTTGATTTAAAAAAAACTGAAAGGCTAAATTAAAATATCAATAAAACATCGAGGACCTATCTTATTATTAACACTTAAGTGAATGAAGATTTTTTTTAAAATAAAACAAATGCTATGTGTCAAAATATAAGTGGTCCCAGTGATATATTGTAATCACTCATTTTTGTCCGGATTTTTAGTATTTTTAGTATTGTTGTAATAATATTATTAATCTTAAAAAAAATTAATAATAAAAAAGGGGAGGGGAGCACAAGGCTCCACGTCACCCACCTCACCCCTATAAATAGGCATGAAATGCAATTGAAATTGAGGAGGCAATCGGCAGGGGCTAGCCAAATAAGGGAGCTTAGGCTCCCGGCTAGCCCAGGACCGGGATAGTGTCCTCGGTCCTAACCGGTTCGATCGGGGTCCTATTTTGGATCCGATCTAATTAATTTTTTGGAGAGGTCGTGGTAGATCTCGGTGGGGTTCAGTCGGGGTTCGTCATCCGAACTCCTAGTTAGGTATATTTTCTTTCCTTTTTATTTATGTTGTAATTTTTATGATTTAATGAAGTAGTAGTTAATTTAAAATTGTGTTTTAATTTGTATGTTTATCTATGTTTTAGATTAGTATGTTTTAAATTTATGTTTTATATTAATATTTTATTTATGTTAGATTTATTTTTATTTATGAGTTAGATTAATATTTATGTATGTATGTTTTAGATTAGTATTTTATTTATGTTAGATCTGTTTTTATTTATGAGTTAGATTAATATTTATGCATGTATGTTTTAGATTAGTATTTTATTTATGTTAGATTTGTTTTTATTTGTGTTAAATTAATAGTTATGTATGTATGTTTTAGATTAGTATTTTATTTATGTTATATTAGTATTTTATTATGTTAGTATTTATTTATATTTTTTATCGCAATGTATTTACTTATGTTTGTCATGTTTTTTAAGTTTGCATAACGGACATATATTTTGTCAATGCGGTGCCATTTTATTCGAGCGTAAACGAGGCCAGTATCAGGCGTAGTGATAGTGGTTGGGCGTTTACTCTCGAATAACGAGGCCTTTAAAATCTACTCGCATTTATAACCGAATTTTAATCTAATCGTCACTTTAATTCGGAAAGTTTAATATTAATAAAGCGGTAATTATTAAAGTACCAATTTTGGGCAGTGTGGGGGTGCTAATCCTTCCCCATCCGTAACTGACTCCCGAACCCGATATTTCAAAACCTCTGGTTTTCTACGGTGTCCGGTCCACCTTGAGTGGCCGGTGGCGACTCCATTTTTAAATAAAATACGAGTTTTATAAAAACCCCACGCGGAAGATAATATTTTCAAACAAAAAACAAAACAACATCATTTTTAGCGAAAAAAAACATCGCTACAGATGGCGACTCCGCTGGGGAAATTTTTGTTTTTTCAAAAAAATAAGAGAGTCGAGCTTTTTTAAATAATTATCGCTTTATTAATATCGGAAATTCTGGATTAAAGTGACTATTAAACTAACATTCGGTTATAATTGCGCGTTTGTTTTAACGCATTTAAAATATGGCATATAAACCCGTTTTTTTAAGTGGGGGAAAACGCTAATGCTTTCGTGGAGATATCGTTCTCCCGTATGGGCCTAGCAAGTACCTTATACTTTCGTGAGGATATCGTTCCTTCGTATGGGTATAAGCGAATGGGTCCCCCTGAATTGAACCCGGTTGAAAGGAGCCTATAATGGGTGATGATCGGGGGCCTCGCTACTCTTAGTAGAGGACAGAAAGGACAATTCGGGTACCTCGTAGCACCAAAACTGCATGTAGAGAACATGCAGAAACCCACCCTTTTAGAGCCATGCGGATAACCTAGGTGTTTTAGACGGGATGTAAATAGGGTTGTTTTGTTTGTTTACCTTATCTAAATTATTCTTCTATTTATATGTTGTTGATCTTATTCGGTACTGACTCGTTTTCTTTCTTGTTTTACCCTTTTTTGCATACATCATTGCATTTGCATTACATTGGGGTATTGGTTCAAGTGGTTTACCCGATCAAAAATTTTTCATTTTACCCTAATTTTAAATTGACCCATTTTTGTGATCACATCATATCGATTCATTTTGGCATTCACTGCATGGCATATCATAACACTTTAATTTTTGCACTTTTACCAGCATGAAATGCTGATTCACGAATGGCTCTCAATTTGAAAAATTATCATCGGGAGAAAATCTAGTACTCTAGATATCAAGACAATATTCAAAGTTGCAAATAAATCCCGTGAGTTCGAAAGTTGAGCCACGAGAACCATTTTTGAATCAGTACTTTCACATCTAAGACATGCATTTTGCATTTACGCATATATTTTGAAAATTTTAAAGTCGGTCCCCGAGTTACCCCATTAGATACAACAAAGTTGGTCAACCTAGCACTTTGCAGAACCTCTACAAGAGCCTGATATTGGGGCATGTCGAAAAGCACCCTCCACATCTTTTACAAATATTGTGCCTCTAATAAGGCCTCAGTCTAGGGGCATTCTTTGCCAAGGTCCAACCTTCATTGCCGAGTCAAACTCATGCATCCTTGACCACAGTTTGCAAAACTGCACCTAATCCAAAAATAATAATAATAACAAGCTGCCATGAACCAACACACAATTTATGAACCCAACTTAGGGGGCAACAGAATCAGCACTCAAAGTGTCAACTTCAAGAGCAATTTCAGACGATGGCAAAAGAACAAACAAAATGTTGGGGCATGCACCCAGATGGATGATCAAACCCAAGAAGAGGTTAGGGCACCGTCATATGCAAAAGACCAAGATCCTGACAGGATCAGTGAGAAGTCAGGGGCATCCCATTGAGGGCCAGAAAAAAAATCATGTCACATTCATGCATTTAGTCGCATTCATCATTTTTGCGTACATCTATGTTCAGTGCATACACCGAAGTCACCATGCATTTAGGCATAAAATTCATGCATTTTTGCTTACAAAAAGGTTCAAAAAGAGACCGAACATCCTCAGCTGTGGGGGCAACAACATGACAGCCAACCTTAGTCTTAGAGGAGGCCAAACACAAAGAGGATGCTGAAACATCAATAAAAGGTAACAGTGACAAATTTTGTGAACATTTACTGATTAATGTTTTTTTTAGGTCATACCTCTCCGCCAGTAGAGCAACAGAAGTATACTTTTCCAGATCTTGCCTTCGTAATTGTTGATAGGCCAACAATTTCCAGATTCTGTTTTACCGCTGATGGTGCAACAATATAGACATCCTGAAGATCTCGTTTCTCCGTTGATGGTGCAACAGATCCGAACCTTTCCCCCAAGCAGATCGAATTTCTATTCAGGTATTGTTTCTCTGCTGACGGTGCAACCATACCTATTTTTTTCTCTAGTCTTACTTTTTTGTATAGTTCAAGAAAAAAAAAATATAAAAAAATATAGTTGAAAAAATTAGAGAAAAATCAGAAAAAAATAAAAAAAAAATCAAAAATCAAAAAAATGAATGAAAATTCAAAAGAAAATTTATCAACTTTCATCGCCCGGTCTAGTCTTTCCGCTGATGGAGTGGTCGGGTCCAAGCTCCCATCGCCCTCAGATCCTGCTCTCCGCTGATGGTGTAGCCGGTTCCAGGTTGTCATTGTCCAATCTGGTTCTCCACTGATGGAGTGGCCGGGTCCAAGCTGTCGTCGTCCTCAGATCATGCTCTCCGCTGATGGTGTAGCCGGTTCCAGGTCGTCATATTATCCAATACAATCCTCCGCTGATGGAGTGGTCGGGTCCAAGCTCCCGTCGCCCTTAGATCCTGCTCTCCGCTGATGGTGTAGCCAGTTCCAGGTTGTCATTGTCTAATCCGGTTCTCCGCTAATAGATTGGCCGGGTCCAAGCTGTCATCGTCCTCAGATCCTACTCTCCGCTGATGGTGTAGTCGGTTCTAGGTCGTCATATTATCCAATCCAATCCTCCGCTGATGGAGTGGTCGGGTCCAAGCTCCCGTCATCCTTAAATCTTGCTCACCGCTGATGGTGTAGCCGGTTCCAGGTCGTCATTGTCCAATCTGGTTTTTCGCTGATGGAGTGGCCGGGTACAAGCTCCCGTCGTCCTTAGATCCTACTCTCCGCTGATGGTGTAGCTGATTCCAGGTCGTCATTGTCCAATCCAGTCCTCCGTTGATGGAGTGGCCGAGTCCAAGCTCTCGTCGCCCTCAGATCCAGTCATCCACTGATGGAGTGGCTAGGTCCCAGTTGCTGTTGTCCTACTTATCCGCTGATGGTGTAGTAGGGTTCCAGTTAATGTTTCTGTTTCTTCATTGATAGATCCAACTTTACTGATTTTGCAAGTTTTCTTTATTAATGTTATAGCTAGAAAACAAATCAAAAAAAGAAAAAAGAAGAAAAAATCAAAGAAAAATAGAAAAAAAGAAAAAGAAAAAAACCAAAAATGAAAAAAGAGAAAAATTGAAAAAAGAAAAAGAAAAGAAGAAGAAAAGAAAAGAAATGAAATGAAAAAAACAAAAATGAAGGAAAAATTAAAAATAAAGAAAAAAGAAGAAGAAGAAGAAGAAGAAGAAAACTACCTGATCCTGCCTATTCGTTGGTGTCGTAGCTGGATCAAATCTTTAGACTGCCTCCTCGTCGATGTTGTAGCTTGGTCAAATCTAACTTTCGGTTCTGCCTCCTCGTCAGTGTTGTAGCTGAACCAAATTTACTAACTTTCGGTCTTATCTCTTCGTCGATGTTGTAGCTAGACCAAATTCACTAACTCTTGATCCTGCCTCTTCGTCGGTGTTGTAGCTGGATCAACATTACTAACTTTAGACCATGTCTCCTCGTCGGTGTTGTAGCTTGGTCAAAATTCACTAACTTTCTAGTTGTATCAATGTTGTATCTAAAAAAAAGAGAAAAAAATAAAAAAAAAATGAGCTTGATCACAAAAAAGAACAACTATCCGATCCTGCCTCTTCGTCGGTATCATAGCTGGATCAAATCTTCAGACCTTGCCTCTTCGTCGGTGTTGTAGCTTGGTCAAATCTAACTTTTGGTTCTGCCTCTTCGTCGGTGTTGTAGCTGAACCTAATTCACTAACTTCCGGTCTTGCCTCTTCGTCGGTGTTGTAGCTAGACCAAATTCACTAACTCTTGATCCTGCCTCTTCGTCGGTATTGTAGCTGGATCAACATTACTAACTTTAGACCATGCCTCTTCGTCGGAGTTGTAGCTTGGTCAAAATTCACCAACTTTCAAGTTTTATCAATGTTATAAGAAAAATCAAAAAAAAAAGAGAGAAGGAAAAATATGGAAAAAGAAACAAAAGCAGAGAAAAAAAAACAAAAAAGCAAAAAAAGAAGAAAAAAAAAAAGAAAAAAAGAGAAAAAAAGAGAAAAGTTGTCAGTTTTCTGATCTTGCCTCTTTGTCAGAGTTGTAGCTGGATCAGACATCAGAACTTTTACCTATCGGTCTTGCCTCGCGTCTGTTACAATTTGGATCGAATTTTGTAGACCCTGTCTCTTCGTCGGTGTTGCAGCTGGGTCGAACTCCCTTTAGGTATTAGCTTATTATCAATAATGTAGCAAGTGGAACTCAGTTTGGCTTCCCCAACAAACAACCCCCCATTTTGAAGGCTTTGCTTCCCTAGAGTGACAAGGTAGATCAATCAAGACAAGAAAGAATACCTACGCCGAAGAGAAAGAAGATCTACCAAAGAAAGAAGACACGCGTCAAAAGGAGAGAAGTTCAGCCAGATAAGACAAAAATGAGTGCTTTTGATCTTTGCTTTGTTATCGTTTCACAAGAACAAGCAAAGAGGGGCAACTGTAATCACTCATTTTTGTCCGAGTTTTTAGTATTTTTAGTATTGTTGTAATAATATTATTAATCTAAAAAAATTAATAATAAAAAAGGGGGAGGGGAGCACAAGGCTCCACGTCACCCACCTCACCCCTATAAATAGGCATGAAATGCAATTGAAATTGAGGAGGCAATCCGCAGGGGCTAGCCAAATAAGGGAGCTTAGGCTCCCGGCTAGCCCAGGACCGGGACAGTGTCCTCGGTCCTAACCGGTTCGATCGGGGTCCTATTTTGGATCCGATCTAGTTAATTTTTTGGAGAGGTCGTGGTAGATCTCGGTGGGGTTCAGTCGAGGTTCGTCATTCGAACTCCTAGTTAGGTATATTTTCTTTCCTTTTTATTTATGTTGTAATTTTTATGATTTAATGAAGTAGTAGTTAATTTAAAATTGTGTTTTAATTTGTATGTTTATCTATGTTTTAGATTAGTATGTTTTAAATTTATGTTTTATATTAATATTTTATTTATGTTAGATTTATTTTTATGTATGAGTTAGATTAATATTTATGTATGTATGTTTTAGATTAGTATTTTATTTATGTTAGATCTGTTTTTATTTATGAGTTAGATTAATATTTATGCATGTATGTTTTAGATTAGTATTTTATTTATGTTAGATTTGTTTTTATTTATGTGTTAAATTAATAGTTATGTATGTATGTTTTAGATTAGTATTTTATTTATGTTATATTAGTATTTTATTATGTTAGTATTTATTTATATTTTTTATCGCAATGTATTTATTTATATTTGTCATGTTTTTTAAGTTTGCATAACGAACATATATTTTGTCAATGCGGTGCCCTTTTATTCGAGCGTAAACGGGGCCAATATCAGGCGTAGTGATAGTGGTTGGGCGTTTACTCTCGAATAACGGGGCCTTTAAAATCTACTCGCATTTATTACCGAATTTTAATCTAATCGTCACTTTAATCCGGAAAGTTTAATATTAATAAAGCGGTAATTATTAAAGTACCAATTTTGGGCGGTGTGGGGTACTAATCCTTCCCCATTCGTAACTGACTCCCGAACCCAATATTTCAAAATCTCTGGTTTTCTACGGTGTCCGGTCCACCTTGAGTGGCCGGTGGCGACTCCATTTTTAAATAAAATACGGGTTTTATAAAAATCCCACGCGGAAGATAATATTTTCAAACAAAAAACAAAACAACATCATTTTTAGCGAAAAAAACATCGCTACATATACGTCGGTTTCCGTGACGGAAATGTGTAAACCCATTGACAAAAAAAATTCATTTATGAAATTGAGAATGAAAAAGTAAATTATAAAACTGAAAATTCAGTATAGTTCATGTACCAAAGGGGTAATTAATCATTTTTTTATAATTTTTAGAACTTTTAAAGAAAATAAAAAATTATAAAAATGTAAAATGAAGTACTTTGACACAATGCACTGCACCAATATATCCAAAAAAATTGTAAAGATTTAAAGGTCAAATTGGTCAAAAAGGCTTAATTGATTTAATTTTTTAACTCAAGGGCTTAATTGCTTAAATTTCTTGGTTCAATAGTTTAATTGGGTGCAAAAAAGTTCAGGGTTTAATTGAGTTCAAAAATTTAATGTCTTCTTATACCCTTAAAGCCTAATTTTAATAAAGAAAACCAAAACA
Organism: Hibiscus mutabilis; assembly: GCA_019671005.1. Lineage (NCBI taxonomy): Eukaryota > Viridiplantae > Streptophyta > Magnoliopsida > Malvales > Malvaceae > Hibiscus > Hibiscus mutabilis. Next base: position 28,999 of record JAGYYJ010001584.1, read on the forward strand.
TTAAATAGACTAAATAGTTAGATATTTTTAAATTTTTTAAAATTTGACATGCATAATATACTTGAATAGAACATAAATTTCAACTGTTAAATTGGTAAAATATTAATTATATAAAAAACGTATAAAAATATATAAAATTTATTTAGTTTTACCCTAGTAATCTCGTGTTTTTGTTTTGAGTAGACTACAACGAATGTCACTCAATTATGGGTAAGGCTACATTTAGATATTCAATTATGGATAAAGTTATATTTGGATTACTCAATTATTAAAAGTTATATTTAGGTCACTAAATTATGTGCAATGTTACATTTGGGTCACCCAATTATTAAAAGTTACACCTGGGTCACTCAATTATGGGTAAGGTTACATTTGAGTCACCCTTCATATTTAAAAATATATATATCAATTTGTGTATTAGATTAATTAATGATTTCAAATAAAGTAGTCTAGTGCTGACAAGGGTACACAAGTGATTTGGAAGAAAAAATTACTAAATTGATATATATTTTTTAAGGGTAAACTACATAAATGACTCCTGAACTATGGGGTTGGTCTCGATTTGACCACAATACATTTTTTTGAAGCAATTGCCACTCAACTATTAAAATGGACTCAATGTGACCACATGCCGTTAAAACCTATCGGAGGGAGTGATTGTATAATTACACATTTGGTCCTCGTTACTTATACACTCTATCAATTTGGTCTTAATTTGAATTTAATAAAATAAATTAAAAGTTCAATTAGGTGGTGAAATGTGTCACCATTTTATTGGAGGAATTTAAATTTTTATAAAATGGCCTAGGAAGGAATTGAACCCAAATAAGGCTAGGAAAGGTGCATGCCTTAGCCACTACGCCAAGCACATATTTGTGCTATGAATCACTAACTTTAACATATGTCTTATTTTTCGTCTGAAATCAACGATTGTAACTCGGTCTCCAATTCCAAGTTCTGGACTCCCAGCTCCTCATTTCTCTTTAAATAAGAAGATTAAGCTTTCTTTCTACAGTCAACTTCATCAATGGCACCTTGTAATTTCCAAAGCATTTCCTCGCTATGCTTTTTGGAGACAGCCAACTGGTGCTTTAGTTCTTGTAACCGTGTTTCATACTGTTCTTTGATAAATGCAATTCTTAAGGGCTCTTGCTTAGCAGTTCAAGGAGCAAAACTAGACATTGCTTTAGGAATTATAGCTCCAAAGAACAATTCAAAGCCAAATCACACAAAAAAAATAGAAGATGGAAAAAAGTATCCAAATCTTACAAAGGTTGGTCTCATATCTGGGCACTGACTACTTGATAATTCAGCAAAAGATTTTGAAAGCTGCATTTTCAAGAGAAAATGAGCCTGCTTGAAAGCAAAATGCGATGAAGTATTCAAAATTTTGAAGGACGGAAAATTAAGAGTTTGACATGATATCAACATGCGTGATATATGAGGCTACTAAAGTTGATAAATTCTTCTGACTCTGGTCAAGCAAGTTGTTAACTCAGATACAGAACCACTCTTTTGAGCTACCATGAATCGCAATGCATAGACTGCAGAAACAAAAAGTTGCTTATGCCAACAACTCAAATCTGTAACACAGCTACAAATATATCATATCAACGTGGAGTGATGAAAAACAAGAGTGGAAAAATGCAGTCAAGTGATGAATTAAATTAAGGGTAAACTATATCAGTAGTCATTGAATTATGGTTTCTTTCCTATTTTGGTCACCGAACTATTATTTTTGGCAAAAACATCACTAACGTTATGTTTCCTTCCTATTTTGGTCACCGGTTGTTAAAAACTTAACGGTTTTGCTGACGTGGAATTTTATTTTATTTTTTAATTTTCCATGTCATTTCTTCTCTCTCCTCATAAGCAGTATATGTTATTTTATACTTTTTTATTCAAACTAACAGGATGGTGACACGTGTCACTGCCTATTAGTGGAATAAAAAGAATGAAAAATCAAGCCTCTTATGCAGCCAGAGAGATTCAACTAATAGGTAGTTTACACGTGTCACCATCCTATTAGGCAGTTACACGTGTCACAATCTCTCTGGCTGCATAAGGGGCTTGATTTTTCATTCCTTTTATTCCACTAATAGGCAGTGATACGTGTCACCATCCTGTTAGTTTGAATAAAAATATTATAAAATAACATATATTGCTTACGAGGAGAGAGGAGAAATGACATGGAAAATTAAAAAAATAAAATAAAATTCCACGTCAGCAAAACCGTTAATTTTTTAACGGCCGGTGACCAAAATAGAAAGGAAACATAACGTTAGTGATGTTTTTGCCAAAAAAATAGTTCGGTGACCAAAATAGGAATGAAACATAACGTTAGTTATGTTTTTGCCACAAAAAAGTTTGATGACCAAAAATAGGAAAAAAAACCATTGTTCAGTGACTACTGGTGTAGTTTACCCTTAAATTAAACTCGATCGAGTGCTTCTCTAGATTATGCTCAAATGTATAGAGAAACAACTCTTCCAGGTGAAGGAAGAATGTTGTGCCTTCGATAATAAATCAAGTACTAGATTATTTGCAAGTTTAACTATACAGCGTCCTCAACATCATGGTGCTTTTCTCGAAGATCTACAAGAAGTTTTTACGCGAAGAACTTGAAATTGGAGACCAAGTTACAACTATACATTTGGAGACTAAACAGTGAAGGCAAATAAGAGATATATTAAAGTTAGTGATTCATTGCACAAATATGTGTTTAGCACAGTGGCTAAGGCATGCACCTTCCCTTAAACACGGGTTTGATTCTTGTCTAGGCCATTTTTCCTGATTTTACTTCCCTCCTCCAATCAGATGGTTGGAGGAGGAAAATAAATTTATCCAACTAAATATAAGAATTAGATTCTTCAATGACATGTGTCACCACCTAATTGAATTTTTAATTTATTTTATTAAGTTCAAATTAGGATTAAATTGATAGAATGTATAAATAACAATGACTAAATATGTAATTATACAAATTTTACTAACTGCCACGTCACTCCCTCCGTTAGTTTTAACGGCAGGGGTCACATTGAGTCCATTTTAATAGTTGAGTGGTCTAATTGCTTCAAAAAAAGTATTGTGGTCAAATTGAGTCCAACCCCATAGTTCAGTGGTCATTTATGTAGTTTACCCATTTTTTAAATATGAAGGGTGACCCAAATGTAACCTTACCTATAATTGAGTGACCCAAATGTAATCTTACCTATAAGTGACCCAAGTGTAACTTTTAATAATTAGGTGACCCAAATATAACTTTACCCATAATTGAGTGATCTTCGTTGTAGTTTACCCTTTGTTTTTTGAGCTTTTTCATTTGATTTGTTTAACGCCTATCTTAATATTTTAGGAAAATGTCTAATACTAAATTTCATTAATCTATTTTATAAAAGTTGACTAGCGGCTTGTATTAGCTGATTGTATAAAGTGTTTGGTAAAATTAATTGATAGTTGATAGTTGTTTGATTATTTAAACAAGCAAAACGACATATAAGGACATGATTATATTCGATACTTATTTGAATAGTTTATTAGTTATCAATATTTTGTATATTAATTAGATTATGAAAAATATTTTTTAATATAACATTACTAAGCATATTTGAAGGATTTATATATTAATTTATTATTTATATAATTATTTTTAATACAATTTAATTAATTATTAAATTTAAATACAAATATAAATGAGTGAGAATAAAAAGAAAAAAATATTAGTTTATAGATGATGGTGAAGAATTAAAATAGAAAAGGTTAAATTTAGGTTATTTGGAGATTTTTTTATAATTGTTAAGGGTAAAAGGGTTTTTATAACTCTTATGTTAAAACCTCTAATTTCAAAAAACTCATATTAGCAGCTTTTTAAAATTAGAGATTTCGCCTCAATCCGCTATTTCAATCCACTATTTACCAAACATCTAAATTAGCAGATTTGACCGGTCAAACCTCTAATATTAGCTCAAACCGCTATTTACCAAACATGTCCATAAATTATTTCTCGTACTTTACAGGTATGAATAAGTTAGTTTGATTAACATTGTTAAATATCATTATTAAATTATTGATTTAGAAATGTCTAATTTAACAATTTATATAAAAAGTAATACAAATCAATTGCTAATAAGTTTAGATGTAACAACTTAATGAACCCTAATTCTCTAGTTCTCTGCCGCCGGTCATCATCTTTTCACTGCCGACTGCAATTTTTCGTGTTTCCTTTGATTGGTATTGATTGCCGACCACTAGGTTTTATTATTTTTCTTGTTTTTCTTATGTTTTTCATATTTTAATAAGAATCTCTGCCGTTGTGGCACGCGTTTCCTCTGTCCTTGTGACATGTGTTTCCTCTGTCCTTGTGACATGTTTTTCTTTATTTTTGTGATTCGTTTCATCTGTCCTTGTGGCATGATTTTAGCATACCCTAACAGTCGTTTGTTGCTCGCACGGATGATTTTAGCATACCCTAACAGTCGTTTGTTGCTCGCACGGAGATTTCAATGGTGCTAGTTTCTGATTATGATTTTGTCAGTGGTCATGGAAAGTTAAATCTCCACTCGGTTGATGGTTCTTTGTCGATGTAATCAGTCTTGGGTAGCGGAATATTCTGCATGATAGTTTGGGTCGCTCACCACGCCTTTTTCACCCATTATGTGTCTCAATTGGATAGAGGCAATGAGATTCAGAAAAGTTTCTGGATTTTGATGGTATACTTATCTGTATGAAAGTATTCACTTTTTTTTGTTTTTCGGTTGTAAGAGATTTTGGTGAATTAGTCCTATTATTCTCATTTTTGGATGCATTGTAATTATGATATCTTTTATGATTTTAATAAAAATTCAATGGTCATAAAAAAAATGTAACAACTTAATAAAAACCAATTATTCAAATTTAGGTGTTTACCAATACTTCTACTAAATTCTTTGTCAGGGACAAATACAGGGCCGGGCATGGGACTTGACCCCCTTTATTAAATGGTCAAGTTAATTTGTTAGTCCCTCACAAATATTAATAATGCAATTTAAGCATATTAGTTCTTTTACTAAATGGGGAGGTTACAAACTTGGCCCTTCTAAAAATTAATTGTTTGATTTTAGTCTTTTAAAAGATTTAGATTTGACCCTTCAAAATTATATTGATCTATCTTGATCTCTCAACACACAATTTTTCCTTTCGTCTACGATTTTTGTAAAGTGCGTATGATGGTCAAATGTTAACAAATCAAAGTAGAGAATAACTTTTTTGCAGATTTTATAAAGTAAAGAGTTCAAAAAAAAGCATAGTTAAACCTTTTACCAATCTATATTAAAATTCATAATAGTTATCTAATTATAAAATTGGATGGTAAACGTTTTGTCACTCACAAATAATGACAACTTTTTTTATCATTCGTAAAAATAGATGGCAAAACAAGCATTCTATCGATGCAAGGAGCCAAAAGAGCTAAAGAAGGTTGCCAAAAATGGTGGCAAGATTTAGAATGATAAAATTTTATGTCGTTCACAAATAATGACAGTGTAATAGTAATGATTCTCACTATTTTCATAATGTATCCAATGATAAAAAAGAAAAAGAATTATAAAATAGGACGGAGCCCTTTATAAAAGACTCTCAACATTGATGTAAAAGGCGTGATTAAAAAATTTTCGAATTCAATATCATATAATATTTAATAAATTGACTTTAAAATACACACGTGTGTCTCTATATATTAGTGGTTAATTATTGGATGATGATTAAAAAATCGATAGATAGATAGAGAAAAATGCTCATAATCAAATGACTATTTGTGCAATTTATCCTAAATTTTTAATTGAATACCGACTTATTATATGCCGATATATACTTCAAGTTTAAAATTATAAACCTAATTCCGTTGTAGTCTAGATGGTTAGGATATTCGGCTCTCACCCAAGAGACCAGGGTTCAAAGCCCCCGTAACGGAAGTTTTCTAGTTTTTGCCAGGCGGGAGTTGTTCACTTGTAGGACTAAAATAAGAACTTTAGAAAGATGGGTGATCGAAATATAAAAAACCAAAATCTTTGGTGACTATCAATTGTTGTATTTTATTTGGTGCATACTTCACTTCACTCTATGTAACCATCTGGATAACCCAATCTGGGGTTTACAATTCAGCCCCTAATAAAATTCTTTTGATCAAAACCTTACAAGAAATCGATAATTACAAGCAAAACATGGTGTAATTTTATTGATAATCACTCATATATGTGTAAATATACACATTCATTCCTTTAATCCAACGGCCCTAAAAGGTATTATTACAAAAGTACTTAAAACTGTGTGATTTAAACTAATTAAGGCAATGCATAGTACATACCATACATTTCGTAACAAATAATATTAAAAACAAAAGAGATATAAAATGTATCAGATGTAATTTCATAAGTAGGGTTATGATATTCATCTCATAGCTGCCCCAATCTCTCTACAGGTCGAAGCAAGCATCCCATAACCAGCAGCAGCACAAAGCAAAGAGACTGCAAACAAATTCAAAACACGATATAGAAATATTATTATCCGATACTTACACTAGAATTCGAATAATAAATTTTAAATATCAATCGGAATCGGGGGAATATTTAAAAGAAACCCTCCCAATAATATTATGGTCGATTGATGAGCCATATTAACACGACACAGATGTATATAAATGTTTTAAAACTTATATATTATCAATTATTAATGTATTAAAATTTATATAAATATATAATACTTTGATACGATTATGGTACGAAAATAATACTCTCTCTGTCCTATAAAACCTGTCTTTTTTGTGTTTTAAAATTGTTGCACCTAAATTGTCCATTTGAAAAACTCAACAACTTTCACTAAACACATTTCTTTTTCTACCTTCTTTTTAGTTTTCCAACAAAACAAACTTTAACTTTTCAAAGATGAAATTGTCATTTTAATTACTTTAAATCATATCTCTTACACAATTTTTTCCTAAAATTACGTAAAAAGTCAACAATGGACAAAATTTTAGGGACGGGGAGTAATAAATTATGTATTCGAGGGAGAATAGAAGACTAACCATCCTTCAAGGCAGCTTCTCTTTCTGCCAACGCCCTTATCTTTGGTCACCGGAGGACAACATGCTGGAAAATCATCCGAGTGTAAGAAATCATAAATCATAAATTATAATTGACAAATTCGATGTATTTGAAAAAAAAAAACAAAGGGGGATCAATGTTATTTAGAGATCGAGAGAGATTCACCTGTTGATTTGTCGTCGCTTGTTCGATCTGGGTTATTTTGTTTTGCCATGAGAGACACTTGAGATCAACGTTTAACGTAGGCTTTAATTTGTTGGAGATGGTTAATGTTCTGCAATCTGTGATGAACCTCACCAAATATGCTTATAAGCGAGGAAGGAAAATGTGGAGCATTTAAAAAAGAAAACTAGTTGGGAATTCTTGACAAATCTACTACATTGCGTGTTTAAAATTTTTGTCTTAGAATCAGATTCTGTATAAACTTTCCGTCAGTAGAGCCACCATCGGTGTTAGTATCTTAGAATTAGATTATGTGATAAACTTTACGTGTTTGTAAATTTTGGTATTGGAATCATTTATTTTTTACTTAACCGTAAAATAAGTGTTAAAATTATTTTTTTCAATTAAGTGTTTGAATTATTTTTTGGGTCAAATAGGTGTAACGTTTTATTTCATTACTCAAATAAAGTTTTTCCGTGAAATACCATTAAAAAAATTACGTCATCCAATCAGAACATGACATGTAGCCTTTTTTTAATTTTTTAATTTCTTGAAAAATATTAATTTTTTTAAGAATCTCAAAATTTTAATTTCTTTCAATCAAACCCTAAAATCACATCTCCCTCACCGCCCGATATATTTTTAACGATCGAGGCGAAAAAAATCTTATTTAAGTAATAGAATGAAACATTAAATATTTATTTAAACTGGAAAATAATTCAAACACCTCACTAGAAAAAGTATACGGTTAAGCCTTTCTTTTTAGTAATTTTTTTTGAATTCATCTTTTTAGTAATTTGAATTGTATGAGATGTGGCAAAAGATAAGCTCGACCCACTTCATTCATATAATTATTTTTAGTAATTTGAATGGTAAAAGATGTGGCAAAAGGTACAAGTTCGACCCACTTGATTCATATAATTCTTTATAATATATAAAGTATAAGAAATATAATAAGTCTCGGATTAAAAATCTAGTTATTTCCCATATTTCTAAACATCACGAACAGTTTATGGATATAAGAGAATAAATGCATGCATGCATGCATGCAAGATGAATCTATATCAAATTGATAGGATTGCCACCAAATCAAAGAATATATGGACTCTCGGTTAATGCTTTCTCAGTGCTTAGGACACAAGCATTTCCGAGAATAATTTGGGTGATCAATAATTTTAAAAATATAAAGGTAGAGTTTAGTTTGTGTCATTTAAGATCGTAACTCGGAATCTTATGTTCTGTGATAAGATTATATTGTTTGGTTGTTCAACATGTAACACCATTCACCCCGATGTCACATTTAAGCCTCAAGCTCAAACTAAAAACCATAAAATTTTGTAATTAGATTTAGCCCAAATATAGTATTTTCAAAATATTTAGATCCAAGTTGAAAACATAGATAAACAATTTAAATCGTTACAAAGGAGTTTCACTTAAATTTAAAATATTTAAAGATTCGACTTAATTAATACAAATTCACAAGTAAGAATTACAGACTCGATCACGTAAGGTCCTATGAATACATAACCCATTAAACACAAGTACCGAGAACCCCCACCTGCTGGAATCCCTTATTAATAGTGCTCCTCGATGTAGGGGAACAAATGTGAGAAAAAAATTCTTAACCCCACCCCCATGTAGCTCCGCCCCTGAATCATATATTCTTCAGGTAATACTAGATTATAAATCTTAAATCTTGAACCTATCTATCTTTTTATTGTTATTATCTTAATCACTATAGTCATTTTCCCAAATAAAAATTATATCTAATTAACAACAAATATCAATCTTGAACCTATCTATCTTTTTATTGTTATTATAATTACTCTCATGATTTATTTATTAGTATATCAATTATGATTATGATTATAATTATCAGTACCTTACAATGAGATTCCTCGTAATGTGCATGCAAAGCTGAGGGTTCTTAGCTGCTATAGTTTCATATTTCTCCGATAAAAAAAAACTTTTCCGGACGGATAAAAACCTTTCCCAAAATATTTTTAGTATAATAGCACTTTAGATTCTTTTAGTTTAAATATTATCAAATAAGGTATTTATCCCTTTTAATTTTTAAATTTAAAGACTTAATGGACTCTTCCGCTCCAATGTCTGATCCTAACCCCGTCCTTATCTCCGGTGTTCTCGAAAATGAAGTTTAAGGCAGGCTCCTTCAATGCCTCGTTTGAACAAATTTCCGAGGTCTCTAAAACATCAAGAACATTCTATGCATTCAATGAATTCAAAATGTTAGGAATTTGGTATGCGGCAAAATAACCAAAGTGATAACGACATAGACCAAAACATGCACAAGAGACAAGATTTAATGTGGCTCAGCATAGCCTACCTCCACGGACGAGATAAATCAATCCACTATTAACGTAGAGAACGTGAAGAGTACAAATACATGATAACACATGTAATCCCAAAACCGGGTGTACAAATCCCATAACCCGGTGAAGCCAAAACACTCTTCCCAACATCCCTACAATACCCATCTCTACAATGTAGGCACAATAGTTGTGGAGAACCTAAAAGTGGTTACATTTCTCCAGAGTAATTCCCCCTCTCTCTCTCTCTCATTCTCTTGTTCTCTCGAAATTCAAAAGGTTAAACCTAGTCTATATTTATAGACCCAAATACTTGGTCACCAAGAAACCTTATTCAATAAGATCTCCTACCAAAAATAGATATTTACTCATTAAAGTAAATCCTAATTAGCAAGTAATCTTCAACCACTAGAATTACAATAAAACCCAACTTAATTACCAATTAGAATTTGAGTCAAAATATAACAAATCTCCCCCTTAACACAAATTTTATTCGAGCATTGGTCTTCAAGTCTTCAACAACTTCAATTTTTACGTAAGTCAAATATACGTTGAAGCACAGCCGTCAAGTATTCAACAACTCCAATTCTTATATAGTATCCGTTGAATTTTGAGAGTTACTCCCCCTGCAACTGAAAGCTCGTTGCAGCAATACACCTCTGGCATGTCTCCAACATCGCACCGCAAAACCCGCAGTAAAAATTCCTCCACAATCGCGCAGCTCGAACCATAGCTCATGATACCATTTGTTAGGAATTTGGTATGCGGCAAAATAACCAAAGCGATAAAGACATAGACCAAGACATGCATAGGAGACAAGATTTAATGTGGTTCGGCATAGCCTACCTCCACGAACGAGAGAAATCAATCCACTATTAACGTAGAGAACCCGAAGAGTACAAATATATGATAACCCATGTAATCCCAAAACTCGGTGTACAAATCCCATGACCAGGTGAAACCAAAACACTCTTCCCAACATCCCTACAATACCCATCTCTACAATGTAGGCATAATAGTTGTCGAGGACCTAAAAGTGGTTACATCTCTCCAGAGTAATTCCCACTCTCTCTCATTCTCTTGTTCTCTCGTAATTCAAAAGGCTAAACCTAGTCTATATTTATAGACCCAAATACTTGGTCACTAAGAAACCTTATTCAATAAGATCTCATACCTAAAATAGATATTTACTCATTAAATTAAATCCTAATTACCAAGGAATCTTCAACCACTAGGATTACAATAAAACCCAACTTAATTACCAATTAGAGTTTGAGTCAAAATATAACACAACATGTAAATTGAAAAAACTCATGCATGCGTCAGGGACGAACACGTGACTTTATGTTAGGGGTAACCTATAAAATTCTAAGAGAGACGAACGTATAAAATTTTAGGGGGCTAAAATAGATTTTCAATAGAAAATACAGAAAAATTAAAAAAAACATATACGATTTCAAATTTTTAGGGGTCCATTCTTGGCAGCGTGGAATCTTGTATCTTTAGGATGCAATGAACAATGGATAAACATGTTTTCCCAATTTCTCAAAGGGCAAGTTTCTAGTGTAAAGAAACTCCATGAGAGATTCAGGTTCTTCATAATATAATACTAATATAATATAATTAATTTAATTAATTTGTTTTTTTAGTTTTTGTTTAATATAATACTAATATAATACAATTAATTTAATTATTTAATTAATTTGTTTTTTAGTTTTTGTTTAATATAATACTAATATAATATAATAATAATAAACTGAATATTAATATAATAATAATATTAATATGTAATACTAATTAAAACTAATATTCATAATAATATTTTGGGTTTAAGATATACTATAATATCAAAAAGGGGTAATAGTAAAAATCTAAGCCCATTATTCACAAAAAATAAAAACGGGTTATCCTCGGATAAAATTAGTGATTACAGCTGCCCCTCTTTGTTTATCCTTGTAAAACAAGAATGAAGCAAAGACCATAAGCACTAATTTTATCCGACTTTCCTATTCGAAGATTCTGAGCTGCAAGTCCTTCCAATATAGAACCATTCGCCATTCCTCTTCCAGAAATTCTGGAACTTCGAATTTTTCCCTTGTAAGACATGAGGAAATGAAGCCCATGGAGTGATGCCTCGATCCTCGATCGCCTTGGCACGGAGTGGTACCTCGTCTTGAGGACCCCACATATGATGTCCTGATTTTTGGTCTTCTTGACACCGAATGATATCTCGCTTAGAGACTGCTGGAATGCCCTCGATCTTTATCGCCTTGGCATGGAGTGGTTTCTCGCCTTGAGGATCCCACATATGATGTCTTGATTTTTGGTCGTCTTGACACAAAATGATATCTCACTTAGAGACTGCTGGAATGCCCTCGATATTTATTGCCTTGGCATTGAGTGGTTTCTCGCCTTGAGGATCCCACATACGATGTCCTAATTTCTGGTCGACTTGACACCGAATGGCGTCTCTCTTAGAGACTGCTAGAATGCCCTCGATCTTTATCGCCTTGACATGGAGTGATTTCTCCCAAGTAGCTGAAGATTGGAAAATTTCTCAAGGATCTTTGACTTTGTGTAGGTATCTACCTCTTCTTTCTTGGAACATAGGATCCACTTTCTGTTTTTCTAAATACGTGAAAGAAACAGACACAATGATTTGAAGATGCTAGTTAGCATGCTCCTACCTTAGAGATGCCTAACTATTCATGATGCATGACAAATAAAATTAGTCAACGTCCGAATGTCTTCTTTCTTGGTGTCTTGTTTCGGCCTTCTTTCTCTTTCTTCTTCGATTTGTTGTTTCTCTTTGTGTCCGGACTCAGCCCTCGTTTAACCCTCATATTCTCCAAAATTTTGCTCTAAAGCTCTCTTTCGAGTTTTCACTTTAGAGTTTTTTCCCTTTTCTTTTATCTATTTTTTAAAATGTTATTTCGGGTTTTCACTTTGAATTTTATTTTCTTTTTCTTCATTTTCTTTTCTTTTTTTTCTTTTTCTTTCTCTTCTTTTTTTTTCTTGGGGCGCTCTTTTGGGTTTTCGCCGCTGGCTTTTCTATCTTAGACCTCAATACGGAGGGCGTTCATTATCCTTTTGGGAAAATCTTGTCAATTTTGTATGTCATGTCCTTTAGCCTTGACTTTGGCAGACTTCTTTTTAACGAAACCGGTTTTCATCTTGGAATCGCCTACACTTAAAGGGTTAAATCATAGTAATGCCAAGAAATTATTTGTTTTTTAATAACTTGTGTCAATTTATTTGCAGAATGCTCATGAAATAAACAACGAAAGGGAGAGAAATAAAATTCATTAATATAAGGGATGTTGGAACAATTCGAAAGTTATGGCAAACATGAGAAAATGAAAAAGATATGAGTAGTATAGGGTGCAACATTCCCGGACATCGATTGTATGAATGATGCGAGAGCCCATCGACCGTGGTAGATCTCTTACTATCTGTCCTAGACTGAAACTTTCGATAACCAAAAGGGATTCCATCATAAATCGAAGTAGAGCCCCTTGTCTGTAACAAAGCCTATCAACCGAATATGGAACCTTAAAATTCATCTAAACTGTCCTTTTTAGATTTTTAATTCAGATCCTCCTTAGGTTTCAAGACGCCCGTTTCTAAGTTTCCATCTTGAACCCTATTTTTTACGCGTAGTACTTCTTGACGAAGTCTGAATTTATGGGGTTGCTCAATTCTTTCCCGTCCATCTCTGATAAAATCAAAGTTCCCCTGAAAAAGGCTTTTTTAACAACATAAGGCCCCTCCCAATTAGGCATCCATTTTCCCTGGAAGTTCTTTTGAATTGGTAAGATATTCTTGAGCACCAGATCCCCCTCTTGAAGTTCCCTCGGGCGAACCTTCTTGTTGTAGGCACGCACCATCTTCTTCTGATACATTTGGCCATGACAGATGGCCCTTAATCTTTTCTCCTTAATGAGGTTCAACTGATCAATCTTTGCTTACATCCATTCGGCATCATCCAACTTCGTCTCATTCAAAATTTTAAGTGACAGAATCTTCACCTCAATAGGTAATACCGCTTCCGTGCCAAAAACTAAAGAATACGACGTTGCCCCTGTCGAGGTCCTTACAGATGTTCAGTAAGCGAACAGTGCAAAAGGTAGCTTCTCATGCCAATCCTTGAAAGTGTCGATAGTCTTGGCTATGATCTTCTTGATATTCTTGTTTGCTGCTTCTACTGCCTCATTTATCTTGAGACGATAAGTGGTCAAATTGTGGTGCAAAATCTTGAACTGCTTACATACTTCAATCATCATCTTGTTGTTTAAATTGGAAGCATTATTAGTGATGATTCTTTATGGCAAACCGTATCAACATATAATCGTTTTTTTCAAGAATTTGCATACGGTTACTCTTGTGATGTTGGCGTAAGAGGCTACTTCCACCCATTTGGTGAAGTAATCAATGGCCACTAGGATGAAACGGTGTCTATTAGAAGCTTTCGGGTGTATTTGACCAATAATATCCATGCCCCAAGAAGTAAAAAGGTCATAGTAAATTCATGGTGTGGAGTGGCACTAGCGGAGAATGTATCTTATCAGCATAGATCTGACATTTGTGATATTTCTTTGCATATTTGATGCAATCTTCTTTCATGGTAGACCAAAAATACCCATATCGCATGATCTTTCTAGCCATTGAGAATCTGTTAGCGTGGGTTCCACACAAGCCATCGTGTACCTCGGCTAAAATGGTCTTAGCGTCTCGAGCGCTAACACATCTCAATAATATCTGATCCTTACTATTTTTACATAACCTCCCCGTCAAGGATATACCCTGAAACCAACCTTCTAATGGTCATTTTATCGTTATCATTGGCCTCTTTTGGGTAGACCTAAAACTTGATGTACTAAAGGATATCGTAATACCATGGTTTGTCATCCTCCCCCTCTTTCAAATTATAGCAGTGGATCGGTACATCAAAAATCTGCATCTCAATTGATTTTATTTTGGCCTTCGGGCTTGCCTCAAACATGGCGGCCAGAGTTGCTAGGGCGTCAGCCATCTGATTATCTTCTCTTGGTAGATAAATGAAGCTGATTTCTTCAAAATTTTTAACCAACTCTTGGATCAAATTATAGTACTTAACTAGCTTCTGATCTCTTGCCTCATATTCTTTTCGGAGCTGGTAGATCACCAAGGACGAATCATCGAAGACTTGAAGCACCTTAATTTTTCTTTCTATAGCTGCCCGAAGTCCCATGACACAAGCCTCATACTCGGCTATATTGTTTGTACAAAAGAATTTCAACCTACTAGTAAAGGGATAGTAGACCTCTTCGGGAGCGATTAACATTGCCCCTATCTCATGGCCTAGAGCATTGAACACTCCATCAAAATAAAACTTCTAAGGCTCATTCTTCGAAACAGGTTTTTCTTCAAACAATGCACTGATTAGATCTTCATATGGGAAACTAAAATCCAATGGCTAGTAGTCGTCTGAGGCACAGCTTACCAAAAAATCTGCCACCACACTCCCCTGTACTGCCTTTTGGCTTACATAGACGATGTCAAACTCTGATAGCAGCATTTGCCACTTCTCAGCGCGGGTGCCTCCATTAGGAACTTCAGTGGATCTGTTCGAGAAATTAAGCAAGTGGTGTGGTACAACATGTATTGCCAGATTCGTTTAGTAGCATATACTAAGGCATAACACAACTTTTGGATCAACGGGTACCACGCCTCACACTCGGTGAACTTTTTGCTCAAGTAATAAATGGCCCTTTGTTTCTTACTTGACTCATCATGTTGCCCTAGCATACATCCCATCAAATTATCAAATATGGTTAAGTATAGAATTAACGGCCTGTTAGGTACTGGTGTTACTAAAATTAGAGTATTGGTCAAATACTTCTTAATCTTTTCTAAGGCTTCTTGACAATCTTCGTCCCATACACCCGGATTATTCTTTTAGAGCAGTCTAAAGATAAGGTCACACTTATTGGTCAACTGGAGATAAACCGAGATATGTAATTCAACCTCTCCAAGATTCCCAAACTTCTTTTTGAGTTTGCAGAGGTGAAAGATCCTGAATTGCTTTCACTTTATCGGGGTCGATCTCTATTCCCTTTCGGCTAACCACAAAACCTAAGAGCTTCCCAAAAGTAACTACAAAGGTGCACTTGGCTGGGTTGAGCTTCAACTGGTACTTCACCAGTCTTTGGAACAGTTTTTGCAAATTCTGAATATGCTCTTCTTCGGTCCGAGACTTGGCTATCATGTTGTCTACAATACCTCAATTTCTGTGTGTATCATGTCATATAACAATGTCACCATGGCTCTTTGATAAGTTGCCCCGGTATTCTTCAATCCGAAAGGCATTACTTTATAGCAAAATGTGCCCTACATGGTCACAAAAGTGGCCTTTTCCATGTCCTCGAGATGCATTTTAATTTGATTGTACCCCGAAAAGTCATCCATGAATGAGAACATCGAATGCTCCGCGGTATTGTCAACTAGAGTATCAATATGAGGCAGAGGGAAATTATCTTTAGGGCTTGCCTTGTTGAGGTCCCTATAATCCACGCGCATACGCACTTTTCCGTCCTTTTTGGGTACTGGACTATATTGGATATAAGAGATCCACGCATACTAATCGGGTCGGGCAGGGAGGATCCGCGTATTTCTTTTCAATCTTTTGTAATTGGGCCTTCAGTTTTTTAATAAAATTCAATTCAGACCTTTTTTTCATTTAATTGCAAGTTATATTTTTTTAAATTTAGTCCTTTAATCTATTTGTTTCATTTAATTTAATTGCTTTAAATTATTTGTATATTGCATGTTTTAAATTGGGCTTGTAGAATTAATTGTTAGATTTAATCACTTAGATTTAATTATTAATTGTTTAGAGTTTTAGTTCTAAGTTCAATTAGGATTTAGTAATTTAATTAAGAAGGTCATTGTAGCAAGTTAATGAATATTAAGTGAAAAGCTGTAAAGTTCAATTTTGGGTGATTTCCCATAGCAATGGGGTGTTGTCCAACATGAATTTTTAAATAGAATACTTAGAATTCATTAAAACTTTATAAGTTGATAAAAATCCAGTTAATTAATTAGAATTTTAAATAGAACTCAAACTTTAATAATTAGTTTAATTAATTAAACTAGGAATATTATATATAATTTTGGGGGTTTAATTATTGATGGTGCTCAAGCAATTAGGTGTTATCTCATGGAAACCTTTAAATTAAATAATATTCATATATTTAAATAATACACTGCCTTTTAGATTATCACTTAAAATGAACACGACAATAATTAATCATGCATTGAAAACCTTTTATATACGGAATATATTTTTGGAATATGAATAGAGGTGCTCTGAACGTATAGAGGTGTTTCCAGTTCATATTCGTTTTCATATAAAAGGAATATTTCCATTTGGAACACAAACTAAGTTAATAATTAATGATCAAATTAAATTCGAATTATTATTCTCAAAATGCCAACATGCCACGCAAAATTTAAGGTATCGATATCGGGTGTTTGTGGGGTACTAATCATTCCCCACACGTAATCGACTCACGAACCCCAATTTTCAAAAAATACAAATCTCTGTTTGTTTTTATGGTGTCTCGTCTACCAAAGTGGTTGATGAAGACTCCAAAATATTTTCAAAATCAAATTAAAAATGAAAAACTCTAGTTTTCAAACTTAATCGTCAAGCTATTTTTACCAGTTTAAAAATGGTTTCAACAGCTTGGCGACTCCGCTGGGATCAGGCCTTATTAATTTTACGTGGTATTTTGACATTTTAAGAATGGTAATTTGAAATTAATTTCTTTAATAATTATTGGATGGGTTTGTGGAAAGAATGGAAATATACTTTTTATCTGTATGATATATCTGTCACTCATGCATAAACCTTCTACTTGGACTTCTCCTTTAAGTGAGAGCGAGACATGATCCTACGTGGGGTCTCAAACTCCATGATCGGAATTTTGTCTTTCTTCATGTATACCAACCTTATACATCGTGAGGTTACGCCTTCGCTATAAGTGGGTTATCTCCTTTATAAGGTGTCATGTCAGTTAATTAGGAAGTGTTCATAATGGCCGAAGAATCTTGGTGTGGACATGGCCAAAAGAGACTCAGTATATAAAGAATGAAAATATTCAGAAGGATTACGTATCGCGGATAAAGAACTACACCAAGATTAATTTTGGACAGAACGAGTATTTCCGAAACTAAAAACAATATAGGAACGGTGGGATGAGGACATGAAGAGTCGCTTTCAATATAAATTTTGAGATATAGTGCTACTATTAGATATCCTAGTAGACCGTGAGTTGATTAGAGTTATGACACAGTTTTAAAACCCGGAGTACAATTATTTTACCTTCGGGAGCATAGGCATGACGCATACTATCGAGGAATATGAAGCTTTGTTACACTGTCCAAGAATTTAAAGAGACAAAGTTTATACAAGGCCCAATAATAATTCAAGCTTTAGAAAAAAAGTTGAAGACAATCACGGGAAAGAATGAAGCCTGGTTTAACGGAAAGTTATTTAAAGACAATGAGCATATAAATTAAAAAATTATCCTAGATTTGATTTTGGCAAGCAATGAAGCAAAAAGGAAGAGAAGCATGTATGCTTTGTGTATCTGCAAACTGATTTTATTTCCAAAGACAGTGGATTATATAGACCCATCGACATTAAGGATATCTGAGCGTTTAAAAAATGGTGTTAACCCAGTACCAGCTATTCTGGCAAAAGCTTATAAATTATTTAACAATTAAAAGAACACGAATAACAAGAGAGAGCTTTTTAAAGTAAATTCTTTGTATTACTCAATGAGTTAATGATTACAAATGAGGTGGGGATGCCTCTATTTATTGTTGAATCCCCTTACAATAAACAGACGAGATCGATTTACAATAATGACTCAGATCGAAAGTCACCTACCAAATCTAAGCTAACTAAGGAAAGTCTATCACCTTGGAATTCTTTCCTTAGGTTCGTATTCACATTAATGGATATTATGGTCCTCTGGAATATTCTCTGGTAATATGTCATCTATTAAATTACCAAGCTCAATGTGTTCGGGCTTTTTATCAGTCTCCAATGATTGGGCCAAGTCGGGGGTCTTCTAGGCGGCCCAAGATTTTGAAAAGAACCTTTTGTGCACTCCGTTGCGCACATGTCTCAATTACTAACTCGCAGGCTGCAACACCTGCCTTTTCTCAGGCGTAACATTTTCCCTCACTTAGCATCGTGACACCTTCGCCACGAGTCAACTACACTTGTGATAGGCCAATGTTACAGTTGTTTACCCTGTTTACCCCACTCATGAGCACTCGACATGAAATCATGCAATCAAAGGGTTGTTTCGATACCATTTGTTAAGGGGTCATTACCCCCTTCTCAAAAGAGACATGTTTTAAAAGATGAGAGGGTAATTTAACATAAATTCTAACTTTGTTTTAAAATGTAGTTAATTACATGTTGAATGCCTAAAATTTTAATATTTATTTAAAAGTTATTAAAAAAAACTAATGATGTGTAGCGGTGTGCAGGGTCGTCCTTGGGCATGGGCAGCTGTAATAACCCGTTTTAACCAAACCCTAAATTAAACCAACCCAATTCAAACCCATGATTCGACCCGGATCCAAACTAAACCCGACCCGATAACAAAAAAAACCCTATAAAAACCTAACCCTAAACAACCTCTCTTGCCGCAGCCGCCGCCGGTTGTCCTCCACGGCTGTCGTCACTGAACCACCGGCCACCATCTCCGGTAACTCCCCAAACCCTAAATTCAATCTTGAAACCCTAAAAATTAACCAAAATAGATAAACCTAAAATCTAATCTACCAAATAAACCTACCATCTGACTATACCTCAACCCACTCATACCTCTATAACCTGCAAAATCACCACCATGCCCTGCCATTGTCATCCCCAAAAATCCGAGATTTCCCTTAAAATCAGATCTGCAAATTAAATGAAAGGGAAATGGGTGGTTATTTTAAATGTAAAAAATGGGGTTATATAACCCGAGGAAAAATCTGTAAAAAAAGGAGGGGGCTGGAAAAAAATCAGAGAGTAGAGGGGAATTTCGGGGTTCAAAAAAAATCTGTGAAGAACTTTTGAAAGAAATAAAAGGTAGTTTCAAGTTTTTTATCAAATCCATCAGAAATCCATTTTTTTAAGTCTAAATCAAAAAGAGAGTCAAGTTCGAAAGTTTACCTTGATCGGGCGAGTCGGAGCGTTGCTCTTCCACCGTTGTCCTGCCGTTCCTCGCCGTGAGGCCACTGTGGCCGGTGAACGGCATCCTGAGAGCGTGAACGGCGCAGTTCGAATGAAAGGGGTGGGGTTGCAAAGCTTTTAGGGTTTTATTTCTTAAAATGTTAAAAAAATATAACATGTTTGTATATTAAACCAGCCAAAAGACGCAAAACGACGTAGTTTTGAAGCCCAACCCGACGCGGTGACCCGGATCTGGAGAGGATCCGCGTGTTTGATAATGGGTTAATTGCACAAATAGCCCCTCATCTCTTCTCCCGTTCTCATTTCTGTCTAGGGTCTAATTACACCCTTGGTCCTTCAGTTTAAATCCCGTTTTCACTCATATCTAGGGTTATTTCTAGTTCTGGTCCCTCATATTTCTATTTCCCTTCCCTTTTGTCCTTTTTTTCATGTTTTGTATATTTTATTTTCGTTTTATTTCAATTCAGTCACTATATTTTAATTCCCAGCATGTAATTTTTGTTTATTTAAGTTTATCTCTTGGTGTTTCATATTTGTTTCGTTTTAACCCTATAATGTTTGATATTGTTGCCATGTAATTTAATATTGTTGCATTTTAGCCCTTAATTTTTATATTCATGTTGTTTTATGTATATTAGTATAAACCATGCATATTAATATTATTATTATTATTATTATTATTATTATTATTATTATTATGTGTGTAATATGCTATTATTATACAAAGTTATTTTTATTATATATTGATATCATGATATATGTACATATGTTTTATATCCATTGTTCATATTTCACATATAATATTTTATCTCTTTTATACTTATATATATATATATAAGATTTTATGTATATTTATATTGTTATTTGTACATATTGTTATATTGTTGTATTAGTTAATATTATATGTATATTATCATGTATGCAAATGTGTTTAATATGTATGTTTTAGATTAGTATTTTATTTATGTTATATTAGTATTTTATTATGTTAGTATTTATTTATATTTTTATCTCAATGTATTTATTTATATTTGCCATGTTTTTTAGTTTGCATAACGGACATATATTTTGTCAATGCGGTGCCCTTTTATTCGAGTGTAAATGGGGCAGTATCAAGCGTAGTGATAGTGGTTGGGCGTTTACTCTCGAATAACGGGGACTTTAAAATTTACTCGCACATATAACCAGATTTTAATTTAATTGTCACTTTAATCCGAAAAGTCTAATATTAATAAAGTAGTAATTATTAAAGTACCAATTTTGGGCGGTGTGGGGGTGCTAATCCTTCCCAATCCGTAACCGACTCCTGAACCCATCAATTTGAAATCTCTGGTTTTTTACGGTGTCCGGCCTACCTAAGTGGCCGGTGGCGACTCCATTTTAAATAAAATATGGGCTTTCTAAAACACCACGCGGAAGATAATATTTTCAAACAATAAAAAAACACCATTTTTTAGCGAGAAAAAAACATCGCTACAGATGGCGACTCCGCTGGGGACATTTTTGTTTTTCAAAAACAAAAGAGAGTCGAGCTTTTTCAAATAATTATCGCTTTATTAATATCGGAAATTCTAGATTAAAGTGACTATTAAACTAACATTCGGTTATAATTGCACGTTTGTTTTAACGCATTTAAAATTGGGCATATAAACCCGTTTTTTAAGTGGGGGGAAAACGCTAATGCTTTCGTGGAGATATCGTTATCCCGTATGGGCCTAGCAAGTACCTTTGGGGCTCGAGTACCTTATACTTTCGTGAAGATATTGTTCCTTCGTATGGGTATAAGCGAATGGGTCCCCTTGACTTGAACCCTGTTGAAAGGAGCCTATAATGGGTGATGACTGGGGGCCTTGCTACTCCTAGGAGGGGACAACAAGGACAATTTGGGTACCTCTTAGCACCAAAACTGCATGTAGAGAACATATAGAAACCCACCCTTTTAGAGCCATGCGGATAACCTAGGTGTTTTAGACGGGATGTAAATATGGTTGTTTTGTTTGTTTACCTTATCTAAATTATTCTTCTATTTATATGTTGTTGATCTTATTCGGTACTGATTCGTTTTCTTTCTTGATTTACCCTTTTTTGCATACATAATTGCATTTGCATTACATTGGGGTATTGGTTCAAGTGGTTTACCCGATCAAATTTTTTTCATTTTTACCCTAATTTTAAATTGACCCATTTTTGTGATCACATCATATCGGTTCATTTTGGCATTCACTGCATGGCATATCATAACACTTTAATTTTTTCACTTTTACCAGCATGAAATGCTGATTCACGAATGGATTTCAATTTGAAAAATTATCATCGGGAGAAAATCTAGCACTCTAGATATCAAGACAATATTCAAAGTTGCAAATAAATCCCATGAGTTCGGAAGTTGAGCCACGAGAACCATTTTTGAATCAGTACTTTCGCATCTAAGACATGCATTTTGCATTTACGCATATATTTTGAAAATTTTAAAGTCGGTCCCCGAGTTACCCCATTAGATACAACAAAGTTGGTCAACCTAGCACTTTGCAGAACCTCTACAAGAGCCTGATATTGGGGCATGTCCAAAATCACCCTCCACATCTTTTACAAATATTGTGCCTCTAATAAGACCCCAGTCTAGGGGCATTCTTTGCCAAGGTCCAACCTTCATTGCCGAGACAAACTCTTGCATCCTTGACCACAGTTTGCAAAACTGCACCTAATCCAAAAATAATAATAATAATGAGCTGCCATGAACCAACACACAATTTATGAACCCAACTTAGGGGGCAACAGAATCAGCACTCAAAGTGTCAACTTCAAGATCAATTCCAGGCGATGGCATAAGAACGAATAAAATGTTAGGGCATGCACCCAGATGGATGATCAAACCCAAGAAGAGGTTAGGGCACCGTCATATGCAAAAGACCAAGATCTTGACAGGACCAGTGAGGAGTCAGGGGCATCCCATTGAGGGCCAGAAAAATCATATCACATTCATGCATTTAGTTGCATTCATCATTTTTGCGTACATTTATGTTCAGTGCATACACCAAAGTCACCATGCATTTAGGCATAAAATTCATGCATTTTTGCTTACAAAAAGAGACCCGAACACCCCCGACATGGGGGGCAATGACAAGAAGGCCAACCTTAGTCTTGGAGAAGGCCCAACACAAAGAAGATGCCTAAACATTTAAATAAAAGGTACCAACGACAAATTTTGTGAACAATTTACTAAAAATATTTTTTCTCCTTTTCAGGACTTCGTTCTTCCAACAATAATGTGATGGAAGTCAACATTTCCAGATTTTGCTTTACCGCTGATGGTACAACAGTATAGACATCCTGAAGATCTCGTTTCTTTGTTTATGATGCCACAGATCTGAACCTTTCCCCAAGCAGATCAAATTTCTATTCAGGTCTTGTTTCTCCGCTGACGGTGCAACCAGACCTAATTTTCCTCAAGTTTTACTTCTTTGTATGGTTCATGTTGCGTGTGATAAGTGCTACGCAATTGTGCAAGTATACACGTCGCAAGTAATAAAGTGATATGAGTATCGAGTATCGTCTCCACAGGGATTGGTTTGGGCCACTTTGCTTAAGTTCTTTGCTTTGTGAAAAGTAAAAACACAATTAATAATAGAGGTTTTAATTAACGAGAAAAGTAAAAGCAATAAACTAAAAGAATAGATGAAAGAAAAAGAGAGAGAGATAGGCCAGGTTATCGTGAGTTGAGGTGTGATAGCCGATTGGATCGTCTTGGTAAAAGAGTGCAAGGGCAACTCAGTTGCCGTGGCAACTTGCACAGCGGGGTTGCCTTGGCAACTAATCGATGGTTGCTTGGGCAACTAGCTGGGCAACTACTCGGGCGTCTGGGCAGCAACTTCAAGGTTCGGTAGAGCGTTCTTCAATGGTTTCTTCTTATCCCTAAGTCGAAACTCTAGCTACTTGTGCATGCCTTGATAATACATCCCTGCGTGAATCAAGGGTGAACAACAACCAATCTTGCGCTCCTCTTAGCCGTTGAAATCTTTAACTTATTCCTAAGCCGGATTAATCTTCACCATCAATAGATTGAATAAAGACCATACTCATTCGTTTCTTGAATCTAACTCTCCCGATATTAGATAAATAGATGAAGTTACGAGATCCTCTCCCAATTCACTCGCAAAAAAGAATAAAAGCCAAGAATGAGTAAACCTTGAATAGAAAAGTGCAAACTCTTATTACCTAAACAAAATCCAATTGTTTCTCACAACAACAAAACACAATAACCCCAACCAATCAAGTTAGTTCATGGTTGGGTTCAAAAGATATACAAAGAATAATCCCCAAACCATGAATCTAATGGAAGCAAAGAAGAAGAAGAAGTCGAAATTTCCCATCCTTGCTATCTTGTCGAAATTTCCCTCTTGCTCTCCCCTCTATGGATTGTCGAAATCTCCTTCATATTTATAGGGCTAGGCCAAAGTCCTTCTTTGAGGAGGAGTTTAAGTTGGAATTAAATTATCTTTAAAGAATATAATTCTTTATTATAATTGTATTCCTACTAGAACTTCTCCTATCTTCTTGGAATTTAATTCTTCTTTAATCTCTACATGGAAATTAAATTCCTTTGGGTTTGGTCTTTGCTCCACGTCATCTTGGGCTTGTATAGTCATCAATTTCGACTACCATATCACATTTGCTCTTGTCGACAATTGCCATGGCAACTGGCTCGGTGTCTCCTTCATGCATTACCCTGGCAACTAGCTCGGCGACTCCTTCATGCATTGCCCTGGCAACTAGCTCTAGCCTTTCTTTGGCAAGTGATCCTGCATATACACACAAAACACACCAAAGCAGCATCTTTTCCCACAAAAACTACCAAATTATGTAATCAAGCTCAACGATGGAAGGAAACATGGATTCATGCATGAATAGCTAATTATGCAACTAATATGAGCCTAAGTCTAACAATAATATGAGTAAAAAGGGTAAGAAAAATAGTACTTTTGAACACTTATCACACCCCCAAACTCGAACTATTGCTTGTCCTCAAGCAATGCAAACTCATAATTACCTGCCAAGACTTCAATTTTCACAAACTTAGCTTTGAACTTGATTTCAATTCTCTGAACCGGGGCACAAAGTATGATTGGCTTTTTATTTTTCGGAAAACTTAGGAGTTACTCAGAATCAAACTATAATGCTTGTGAGTGTGTGCGGAGTTGTGTGCAAGTTGATTTTTCGGATTCTATGCAAACAATAGGTTTTCAAATTACTTTATTGGGTTCTTTTTAACATGTTTTAACTAGAGCCAGTTTTGGGCACCTCTAGTGTTTTGTTTTTAGTTTCATTAAGTTAATTTATTCGACTAGAGCCGGTTTCGGGTACCTCTAGCGATCAATTTTTTTAACACATACTAGAGCCAGTTTCGGGCACCTCTAGCGATAAATTTTTAGCACATGCTAGAGCCAATTTCGGGCACCTCTAGCATTCATCCAATTTTTATTCTAATCCCCCAATTTGTTAATTATCAACCTGAGTTTACTAGAATTCCTTAAATCAATCAAATCACAACAGTGTTTCATCAAATTAGCATCATAGTAAAATTCTAAGTTTTTCCATGGTTGTCCTAGAATAAAAATTCTATCAATTAAGTGCATTGGCAAAGTCATCATCGGATATTCATCAAATCTAAGCAATTCTTGTTCCAACTAAAGGCATGGCAAGCAATTTATGTATCCTAAATGTAATACTTAAGATGAATGTAACTAAACATGGTAACTACTAATAACAATCCCCCCCAAACTCGAGTGAGGCATTGTCCTCAATGCATGCATAAAAATAACGAGAAATAAAAATAAAAATGCATACGAGGACTTACTCCGAGAGTTCGTCATCGTAGATGATTAGTTTCCTTTTGGTCGGTGTCTTGATTCTCTTGCTTGAACGCGATGGTTGTTTTCTTGTTGTCGGGATGTCTTTAGCTTTGGTTGCTGTGGCATCTTCAGGGCTGGTTGTCGTGGCGTCATCTTTTGTGGTTGCCGTGGCGACTGCTTCATTGGTTGCCGTGGCGACTGCTTCATTGGTTGCCGGGGCACGGATCTCGGCAGTAAATTTCCTTAGCATAGTGGTTGTGAGTCTTGTTGTGGAAAAGAAAACAAAGAAAACCTGGAAACTAAAGATAATGAAGAAAAATAAAATATCTCCTAAAAATAAAAATGAAAATAAAAAGAAAAAAGAAAATATTGAAAGGAGAGCATGCTCAGGCATCTCCTAAAGTGACCACTTCTAATGTTACTGCATATCTGAGAAAACTTGAGGAGAGTCGTTTCTGATACTTCTTATAGTCCATCTGTACCCTCCATCGGGCGACAATATTGCCCAAAAAGAGTTGGGCCAATGTGCTCCCAGCTACTCCTTTTTTCATTACCATGGTGGAGGTGTCTTTCTTCTTTGTTCGCATGTAGTCCATGTATACTCTCCACCTTGCTACTATTCCTGAAGGCACAAATATATTAATAGGAAAAATTATATCCATTCTCAACCATTCAATTACCTCATTCTTGTCGACTTCTATCATGGTTGGATGTAGCCTTTGTTGTCGTGGCAATTGCTGCTCAAGCCAATTGCCGTGGCAATCAGTTGTCAAATTTTGCTTTAAGTCAAGGGAAAAACCAATTTTCTGAAGGACTTTATGAATCCAAACACCTTTTTTCTTTTGGACTCTCAAACATCTCCATCAGTAGAGATTTCGATGGCTTCAAATCTTCCAACCTCGATTCCTCAAGACATACCTGCAATGAACGAGGTGAGTTTTTAAAGAATTCAAAAGGTTCAACTATTACCTGCTCATATTCCATTGGCAAAGTATTATCATCTCGTTGATCTTGCATGTGGTCGTGTAATTGCCGTGGCAATCGTAGATGAGAGCAATCTACAGATTCCTGCTTCAACATCAACGTTGTAACCTTCTGGGCATCAGGTTCCTCAGAATTTGCTGTAGTATTGTTGTTCTCAGCTTCACCAAGTGTTGTCGCGGCATTGCTCTGTTCAGGCTCCTCAATCATTGCCGAGGCAATTTGTTGTTCAGGCTCATCATGTGTTGGGCAGTCTCTCTCATTGGCATCCTCTTGACTTTGAGGTTCTAGTTGTTCCTCACACATCGGAGAGATTTCTTTGCATTGCTCCTTATCCTCTTGCCTTAGGACGTCAGTATCCCTAGGAATGAATTGTTGGTGCATGTTATCCATGACATATGTGGATCTCCCCAATTGATCTTCTGAATCCCCTAAGGTTGCATCCCATTGAGTTATCCTCGTATCCATAGATTTTGATAGTTCTCGAATCTCTTCAATTGATCCGTCAAGTCTAGCCAAGGAAGCTAGTAACGTTTCCTCCAAGGAATTGGAATGTTCTTGAAAAGGACTACATTGCCATGGCATATTTGTTGTCGCAGCAAAATTGTTATGGTAAAAAAAATTTTGAGCTTTTTGACCATACCATGAAGAATTTTGCTGCTGGTTCCCTCTATGGTCCTCCATGTAGTTATATGCACCGAAAATGTGAGGGCAATTTTCAAACACATGATGTTCTCCACACATAGCACAAGATTTTTCTACGGTATAAGTTCTTTGGGCTTTTCTCGGTTGGTATAGGTAATCATCAAAGGGTGCAAGAAACTCTTGATTGGATTGATTCATATCTTCCAACATCATCTCTCGAATAGATTGGCTTTTATTTCCCGACATGTTGATGTCCCTTAACTTGTAGCGCACCTATTTTTTTTTTGATAAAACAAACAAAAAGAAAAGTTAGTAAAACTAAGAGAAAAAAATGCAATAACAAAAACAACTAACACCAATTGCCAATCCCCGGCAACGGCGCCAAAAACTTGTTGCGTGTGATAAGTGCTACGCAATTGTGCAAGTATACACGTCGCAAGTAATAAAGTGATATGAGTATCGAGTATCGTCTCCATAGGGATTGGTTTGGGCCACTTTGCTTAAGTTACTGCACTGTGAAAAGTAAAAACACAATTAATAATAGAGGTTTTAATTAACGAGAAAAGTAAAAGCAATAAACTAAAAGAATAGATGAAAGAAAAAGAGAGAGAGATAGGCTAGGTTATCGTGAGTTGAGGTGTGATAGCCGATTGGATCGTCTTGGTAAAAAAGTGCAAGGGCAACTCAGTTGCCGTGGCAACTTGCACAGCGGGGTTGCCTTGGCAACTAATCGATGGTTGCCTAGGCAACTAGCTGGGCAACTACTCGGGCGTTTGGGCAGCAACTTCAAGGTTCGGCAGAGCGTTCTTCAATGGTTTCTTCTTATCCCTAAGTCGAAACTCTAGCTACTTGTGCATGCCTTGATAATACATCCCTGCGTGAATCAAGGGTGAACAACAACCAATCTTGCGCTCCTCTTAGCCGTTGAAATCCTTAACTTATTCCTAAGCCGGATTAATCTTCACCATCAATAGATTGAATAAAGACCATACTCATTCGTTTCTTGAATCTAACTCTCCCGATATTAGATAAATAGATGAAGTTACGAGATCCTTTCCCAATTCACTCGCAAACAAGAATAAAAGCCAAGAATGAGTAAACCTTGAATAGAAAAGTGCAAACTCTTATTACCTAAACAAAATCCAATTGTTTCTCACAACAACAAAACACAATAACTCCAACCAATCAAGTTAGTTCATGGTTGGGTTCAAAAGATATACAAAGAATAATCCCCAAACCATGAATCTAATGGAAGCAAAGAAGAAGAAGAAGTCGAAATTTCCCCTCCTTGCTATCTTGTCGAAATTTCCCTCTTGCTCTCCCCTCTATGGATTGTCGAAATCTCCTTCATATTTATAGGGCTAGGCCAAAGTCCTTCTTTGAGGGGGAGTTTAAGTTGGAATTAAATTATCTTTAAAGAATATAATTCTTTATTATAATTGTATTCCTACTAGAACTTCTCCTATCTTCTTGGAATTTAATTCTTCTTTAATCTCTGCATGGAAATTAAATTCCTTTGGGTTTGGGCTTTGCTCCACGTCATCTTGGGCTTGTATAGTCATCAATTTCGACTACCATATCACATTTGCTCTTGTCGACAATTGCCATGGCAACTGGCTCGGCGTCTCCTTCATGCATTGCCCTGGCAACTAGCTCGGCGTCTCCTTCATGCATTGCCCTGGCAACTAGCTCTAGCCTTTCTTTGGCAAGTGATCCTGCATATACAGACAAAACACACCAAAGCAGCATCTTTTCCCACAAAAACTACCAAGTTATGTAATCAAGCTCAACGATGGAAGGAAACATGGATTCATGCATGAATAGCTAATTATGCAACTAATTTGAGCCTAAGTCTAACAATAATATGAGTAAAAAGGGTAAGAAAAATAGTACTTTTGAACACATATCAGTTCAAGAAAAAGAAAATTTATCAAAAAAATCAAGAATCGAGAATCAAAAATCGAAAAAATCAAAAATTGAAAAAAATCAAAAATGAAGAAAATCAAAAGAAAATTTATCAACTTTCATTATTCGATCCCATCCTCCGCTGATGGAGTGGCCGGGTCTAAGCTCCCGACGTCCTCAGATCCTACTCTCCGCTGATGGTGTAGCTGGTTCTTGGTCGTCATTATCCAATCCAGTCCTCCGCTGATGGAGTGGCCGGGTCCAAGCTATCGTCGTCCTCAGATCTTGCTCTCTGTTGATGGTGTAGCCGTTTCCAGGTCGTCATTATCCAATCTAATCCTCCGCTAATGGAGTGGTCAGGTCCAAGCTCCCGTCGCCCTCAGATCCTGCTCTCCGCTGATGGTGTAGCGGGTTCCAGGTCGTCATTGTCCAATCCAGTCCTCCGTTGATGGAGTGATCGGGTCTAAGCTCTCGTCGCCCTCAGGTCTTGCTCTCCGTTGATGGTGTAGCCGGTCCCAGGTCGTCATTGTCCAATCCAGTCCTCCGCTGATGGAGTGGTCGGGTCCAAGCTCCCGTTGCCCTCAGATCCTACTCTCCGCTGATGGTGTAGCGGGTTCCAGGTCGTCATTGTCCAATCCAGTCCTCCGCTGATGGAGTTGCTAGGTCCAAGTTGTAGTCGTCCACTAATCCTGCTCTCCGCTGATGGTGTAGCCGGTTTCAGGTCATCATTATCCGAACCAGTCCTCCGTTGATGGAGTGGCTAGGTCCAAGCTGTAGTCGTCCACTGATCCTGCTCTCCATTGATGGTGTAGCCGGTTTAAGGTCGTCATTATCCAATCCAATCCTCCGCTGATGGAGTGGTCGGGTCCAAGCTCTCGTCGCCCTCAGATCCTGCTCTCCGCTGATGGTGTTGCGGGTTCCAGGTCGTCATTGTCCAATCCAGTCCTCCGCTGATGGAGTGACCGGGTCTAAGCTCTCGTTGCCCTCAGATCTTACTCTTCGTTGATGGTGTAGCCGGTTCCAGGTCGTCATTGTCCAATTCAGTTCTCCGCTGATGGAGTGGCCGGGTCCAAGCTCCCGTTGCCCTCAGATCATGCTCTCCGCTGATGGTGTAGCGGGTTCCAGATCGTCATTGTCCAATCCAGTCCTCTGCTGATGGAGTTGCTAGGTCCAAGTTGTAGTCGTCCACTGATCCTGCTCTCCGCTGATGGTGTAGCCGGTTTCAGGTCGTCATTATCCGAACCAGTCCTCCGCTGATGGAGTGGCTAGGTCCAAGCTGCAGTCGTCCTCTAATCTTACTTTTCGCTGATGGTGTAACCGATTATTGGTCGTCATTATCCGATCCAGTCCTCCGCTGATGGAGTGGCTAGGACCGAGTTGTTGTTGTCCGACTTATCCGCTGATGGTGTAGTAGGATTCCAGTTAATGTTCTACTTCTCCGTTGATAAATCCAACTTTACTGATTTTCAAGTCCTTTTATTAATGAAAAAAGGAAAAAAGGAGAAAAAAGAAAAAGAAAAAATCAAAAAGAAAAAGAAAAAAGGAAGA
Source organism: Hibiscus mutabilis (assembly GCA_019671005.1). Lineage (NCBI taxonomy): Eukaryota > Viridiplantae > Streptophyta > Magnoliopsida > Malvales > Malvaceae > Hibiscus > Hibiscus mutabilis. The sequence goes on from JAGYYJ010001584.1 coordinate 59,735, forward strand.
AAAATTAAAAAAAAAATCAAAAGAAAAAAGAAGAAAAAGAAAAGGAAAACAAGAAGAAGAAAAATCAAAATAATCAAAAAAGAAGAAAGAAAAAAGAAAAGAAAAATGAAAAGAAAAGAAAAATGAAAAATTCAAAAAAAAATTTAACTTTCATCGCCCGATCTAGTCCTCCGCCGATGGAGTGGCTAGGTCCAAGTCGCAGACGTTCTTTGATCTTGCTCTCCGCTAATGGTGTAGCCGGTCCCAGGTTGTCATTATCCGATCCAACCCCTCCGCTGATGGGGTGGTTGAATCCATGTTACCAACGTTCTCTGATCTTACTTCTCTGTTGATAGAGTAGTGGGGTCCAACATCTATCTTTCGACCCGGTCTCCTCGTCAAGTGTCGTAGCCAGCTGGATCAAATTTTGTGGACTCTGCCTCTTCGTCGGTGTTGTAGCTGGGTCAAACTCTTTTTAGGTATTAGCTTATTATCAATAATGTAGTGAGTCGCACTCATTTTGCTTCCCCAATAGACCACCTCCCGCTTCGAAGATTTTGCTTCCTCCAAAAGTGACAAAGTAGACCCGTCAAATCCAGAAAGAATACATGTATTGAAGAGAAAGAAGATCTACCGAAGAATGAAGACATACGTCAAGAGAAGAAGCTCAGTCGGACCAGACAAAACGGGTTATTTTTAACCTTTGCTCTATTGCTGTTACACAACAATGAGCGAAGGTGGGCAACTGTAATAACCCGTTTTAACCAAACCCTAAACTAAACCAACCCAATTCAAACCCATGATCCGACCCGGATCCAAACTAAACCCGACCCGACCTGGTAACAAAAAAAACCCTAAAAAAACCTAACCCTAAACAACCTCCCTTGCCGCAGCCGCCGCCGGTTATCCTCCACGGCTGTCGTCACCGCACCACCGGCCACCATCTCTGGTAACTCCCCAAACCCTAAATTCAATCCTGAAACCCTAAAAATTAAACAAAATAGATAAACTTCTAATCTACCAAATAAACCTACCATCTGACTATACCTCAACCCACCCATACCTCTATAACCTGCAAAATCACCACCATGCCCTGCCATTGTCATCCCCAAAAATCCGAGATTTCCCTTAAAATCAGATCTGCAAATTAAATGAAAGGGAAAGGGGTGGTTATTTTAAATGTAAAAAATGGGGTTATATAACCCGAGGAAAAATCTGTAAAAAAAAAGGAGGGGGGCTGTAAAAAAAATCAGAGAGTAGAGGGGAATTTCGAGGTTCAAAAAAAATCTGTGAAGAATTTTTGAAAGAAATAAAAGGTAGTTTCGAGTTTTTTATCAAATCCATCAGAAATCTATTTTTTAAAAGTCTGAATCAAAAAGAGAGTCAAGTTCGAAAGTTTACCTTGATCGGGCGAGTCGGAGCGTTGCTCTTCCACCGTTGTCCTACCGTTCCTCGCAGTGAGGCCACCGTGGCCGGTGAACGGCATCCTGAGAGCGTGAACGGCGCAGTTCGAATGAAAGGGGTGGGGGTTGCAAAGCTTTTAGGGTTTTATTTCTTAAACTGTTAAAAAAATATAACATGTTTGTATATTAAACCAGCCAAAAGACGCAAAACGACGTAGTTTCGAAGCCCAACCCGACGCGGTGACCCGGATCCGAGGAGGATCCGCGTGTTTGATAATGGGTTAATTGCACAAATAGCCCCTCATCTCTTCTCCCGTTCTCATTTCTGTCTAGGTCTAATTACACCCTTGGTCCTTCAGTTTAAATCCCGTTTTCACTCATATCTAGGGTTATTTCTAGTTCTGGTCCCTCGTATTTCTATTTCCCTTCCCTTTTGTCCTTTTTTCATGTTTTGTATATTTTATTTTCGTTTTATTTCATTTCAGTCACTATATTTTAATTTCCAGCATGTAATTTTTGTTTATTTAAGTTTATCTCTTGGTGTTTTATATTTGTTTCGTTTTAACCCTATAATGTTTGATATTGTTGCCATGTAATTTAATATTGTTGCATTTTAGCCCTTAATTTTTATATTCATGTTGTTTTATGTATATTAGTGTAAACCATGCATATTATTATTATTATTATGTGTGTAATATGCTATTATTATACAAAGTTATTTTTATTATATATTGATATCATGATATATGTACATATGTTTTATATCCATTGTTCATATTTCACGTATAATATTTTATCTCTTTTATACTTTAATATATATATATATATATATAAGATTTTATGTATATTTATATTGTTATTTGTACATATTGTTATATTGTTGTATTAGTTAATATTATATGTATATTATCATGTATGCAAATGTGTTTAATATGTATGTTTTAGATTAGTATTTTATTTATGTTAGATTTGTTTTTATTTATGTGTTAAATTAATAGTTATATATGTATGTTTTAGATTAGTATTTTATTTATGTTATATTAGTATTTTATTATGTTAGTATTTATTTATATTTTTATCTCAATGTATTTATTTATATTTGCCATGTTTTTTAGTTTGTATAACGGACATATATTTTGTCAATACGGTGCCCTTTTATTCGAGTGTAAACGGGGCCGTATCAAGCGTAGTGATAGTGGTTGGGCGTTTACTCTCGAATAACGGGGACTTTAAAATTTACTCGCACATATAACCAGATTTTAATTTAATTGTCACTTTAATCCGGAAAGTCTAATATTAATAAAGCGGTAATTATTAAAGTACCAATTTTGGGCGGTGTGGGGGTGCTAATCATTCCCCATCCGTAACCGACTCCCGAACCCATCAATTTGAAATCTCTGGTTTTTTACGGTGTTTGGCATACCTAAGTGGCCGGTGGCGACTCCATTTTAAATAAAATACGGGTTTTCTAAAACACCACGCGGAAGATAATATTTTCAAACAATAAAAAAACACCATTTTTTTAGCGAGAAAAAACATCGCTACAGCAGCAAGGGCGCCCGCCCATGGCCCATATCTTTAGTATTTGGTATTAGGGTCCAATTTTTTAATACTTATTATTAGGAGCCTATTCTTAAAATTTAATTCTTCCAGTATTTATTATAAGGATCACATTTTTTATAGTACTTGTTATTAGGGGTCCAAATTTCTTAACACTTGTTATTAGGGCTTTAATTTTTTTTCTTCAATATTTGTTATTAGAGATCCAATTTTGTCCAATCCTTGTTATTAGAGGTCTATTTTTTAATACTTGTTATTATGGATGTAATTTTTTAATATTTATTATTAGGGGTTCAATTTTTTCCCAATATTTGTTATTATGTGTTTATTATTAAAATTTATTTTTTTCTCAATATTTGTTATTAGAGATCTATTTTTTCTAATACTTTTTATTAGGGGCCTAATTTTTTTCTAGCATTTCTTTTTAGGGAAATACTTTTAAAATTTAATATTATGGGCCCATTTTTTTAATATTTGTTATTAAGGGTCTAATTATTTTCTAATACTTGTTATTGAGCCTATTTTTTTCCAATATTTATTGCTTGGGACATACTCTTAAAATTTATTTATTTTTTTCAATACTTGTTACTATAGACATTTTTTTTACTAATAATTATTATTAGAGGCCTACTTTTAAAATTCAATATTTCAATAGGCCTGATTTTTAGATTCACCCTGATGCCACTAAAATATCAAAAACAAGCCTGACAGTGTGTAGTGTTAATTATGTGTGTATTCCGTTCTAGACTCATCCTAAAAACAAACGGTAAATTGATCTTTACATTATGATGTAATGGAATACCGTAACTATATACTTGAATATAAAATCATGCCTCGTAATATTAGATAACACAAACCAAACATTCAATAATATAACACATAAATATTTGATATTTAAATTAAATCTTAAAAACAAAAACAAATAAATGTCAAATGAAAAACATTAGTGAACTTTTAACGTAAAATCATTAATTAATTTATAGAAACTATTTAAGTAATTATGTAACACTTTCGACTCGGATGTCATTTTTGGGCCTCAAGCTCAAGCCGCTACCATAAAAATTCTAACCTAGTTGTAATACCCATTTTTTGTCCGGGCCCCAAATTATATTCGAACCATTTACCCTATTCAAAAAAAGGGGCATGTCGCCCCATGCCCTGCCATGCTATAACCCCCATGCCCTGCCTCCCATGCTTTGCCCCATGCCGCACCATGCTCTATTTCCCCACAATACACTCCACGCCACCTCCCATTATTTTCCCTCCCCATCATCTATTTTAAAGGCAAAAAGAAATGGAAGCAGAGGAAGCCGGCCATTTTGGAAACAAAAATTGGAGAATTGAAAAGAAGAAAGCACAACAAAATTGAAATAGGGGAGAACCGGCAATTTGAAACAAATTTGGTTTGGGTATTTTTTTTTTTTTATGTATGTTTATGATGTATTTTTTTTTAATCTAATGACGTTTTATTAGTAATCTCTTATTTATTTTTAGTTATCACGTTTTATATGCTTTTATGTTCATATCTTTTTATATGTTGTTAGGATGTTAGATTAATTCTTGATGGTTGTTTAATATTTGTTTTTAAATTTTCTCATATGTAAATATGTGTGTTTACTTTCATCATGATGTGTAGTTGTTTATGGCTTTTATTTGTGTATATGTACGTATGTATATATGTTTTTAGTATGCATCTATGTACATTGCGTCATATATATGTGTATTAAGTTGTGTATTACCTACATATGTTAAGTAATATATGAGAGTATATACTATGTTTCTTTTAGTATATGTTTATATAATACTATATTTATATTTATTGTTTTCGCCATATTTTTTTTATACGTATATGTATATATTTTAGTATGTGTTATTTTAGATTCCTTATTATATTAGTCTTATTATTACTATTATTATTACATTTATACAGAATAATCTATTTTCTATATGTTATATATATTAAGATTATATTTTTATTATTATGTATATATACGTATAGTATTCTAATATGTATTTATTACGTATATGTTTTTGGTATGTGAAACATGTTTTATATTATTATGTATATATATTTTTTACAACCCATATTTTACGTATAACTTTTTATATTTTATATATTAGATATATATATATATATAAGATTTCATGTATATATTGTTGTTTGCACATATTATTATGTTATTACGTTAATTAATATTTGTGAATAAGTTAGATTAATATTTATGTATGTATGTTTTAGATTAGTATTTTATTCATGTTATATTAGTATTTATTATGTTAGTATTTATTCATATTTTTACCACATTGTATTTATTTATATTTGCCATGTTTTTAGTTTGCATAACGAACATATATTTTGTCAATGCGGTACCCTTTTATTTGAGCGTAAAACGGGGCGATCAACGGCGTAGTGATAGTGGTTGGCGTTTACTCTCGAATAACGGGCCTTTAAAATTTACTCGCACTTATAACCAAATTTTAATTTAATCGTCACTTTAATTCGGAAAGTTTAATATTAATAAAGCGGTAATTATTAAAGTACCAATTTTGGGCGGTGTGGGGTGCTAATCCTTCCCCATCCAGAATCGACTCCCGAACCCGAAATTTTAAAATCTACGGTTTTCTACGAGTGTCCGGTCCACCTTGAGTGGCGGTGGCGACTCAATTTTAAATAAAATGCGGGTTTTCTAAAAACTCCACGCTGAATTCAATATTTTCAAAAAATAAACAAAAACTTTTTTTTAGCGAGGAGAAAAAAAACATCGCTCTGAGATGGCGACTCATTTGGGGATATTTTTTGTTTTTCAAAAACAAATGAGAGTCGAGCTTTTTCAAATAATTACCGCTTTATTAATATCGAAAATTCGGATTAAAGTGACTATTAAAGTAACATTCGGTTATAATTTGCGCGCGTTTATTTTAACGCATTTAAAATATGGCATATAAACCCGTTTTTAAGGGGAAAACGCTAATGCTTTCGTGGAGATATCGTTCTCCGTATGGGCCTAGCAAGTACCTTCGGGGCTCGAGTACCTTATACTTTCGTGAGGATATCGTTCCTTCATTATGGGTATAAGCGAATGGGTCCCCCCAATTGAACCGGTTGAAAGGAGCCTATAATGGGTGATGACCGGGGGCCTTGCTACTCTTAGTAGAGGACAGCAAGGACAATTCGGGTACCTCTTAGCACCAAAACTGCATATAGTGAGCCGTAGGAGCCAACCCTTTAGAGCCATGTGAAACTCTGCCCGATTAGTGGTCACCCTATTTAGGCTCTGGTGCCTTATTTCTTGTTTATGTACAATTTTTATTATTACTCTATTTTCCATTTGTTTGGTACTAACTCGTTTCATTTTATTCTCATCACATTGATTTCACCTGCATCATTGCACAACATCATCACAATATTAATTTTGCATTGCATCGATTTAGGACACATTTTGCATGCATTCATTTTCAGAATAATAAAACTAATCCTCGGGTTGCCCCATTAAATACAACAAGATGGTCGATCTAGCACCTTACAAAGCCTCTTATAAAAGTTTGATCTTGGGGCATGTCCAAAAGCACCCCCACATCTTTTACAAATAGTAAGGTCCCAGTCCAGGGGCATTCTTTGCCAAAGTCCAACCTTCATTGACGAGTCAAACTCTTGCATCATTGACCACAGTCTGTAAAATTGCACCCAATCAAAAAATAATAAGCTACCATGAATCAACACAATTTATAAACCCAACATAGGGGGCAACAGAATCCACACTCAAAGTGTCAAATTCAAGAAAAGTTTCAGACGATGTCATGTAATGAACAAAATTTTGGGGCATCAACTCAAATAAAAGCTGAACCCGATACAAGGTTGGGGCACATACAAAAAAAACCAAGATCCTGACGGGACTAGTGAGGAGTCAGGGGCATCCCTTTGAAAAAAAAAGAAAAAAAAGAAAAAAAATCACAGAAAAATAAAAAAAAAGAATGAAAAAATCAAAAAAAAATCATATCACATTCATGCATTTAGATTGCATTCATCTTGCATTAAACCATTGTTGCAAACGTCATACATTTAGATTAAGTGCGTACACCAAAATCACCATGCATTTAGGGTAGACACATGCATTTAGACATAAAATTAGATACATTCATGCAAATCTTTCTTGTACATATAAGCGAGGTTCAAAAAGAGACCGAACATCTTGGTAGTGGGGGCAACAACACGATGACCAACCTTAGTCTTAGAGGAGGCCAAACACGAAGAAGATGGAAACACCCAAAATAAAAGGTATCAGCGACAAAATCTTTGACAATTCTTGACAAATGCTTTTTTTCCTTTGTAGGATTTGATTCCCCCAACGATGGCGTGACGGATGCCAACATTCCAGATCTTACCCTCTGCCGATAGAAGTAGAGCAAATTTTTTCCCAGACATAGTCTCATTTGTCAATAGCACAACAATTCAACATCTTGCAAATCATGCCTCCATCAGTGGTGGTACGCTAACTTAATGTAGATCTTGCCTCCATTGGTGGTGTTGCAAGTTAAAATTTTCATCTGGATCCTGTCTCTCCGTCAGTGGTGTAGCAGGTCTCACATTTTGCTGATCTAGTCTCTCCGGCAGTGGTGTAGCAGATCAAATCCTATCCAGATCTTGCCTCCATCGGCGGTGTTGCAGATCAAAGTTTCCATTCGGTCCTACCTCTCCGTCAGTGGTGTAGTGGGTCCTATATTTTGCTGATCTAGTCTCTCCGTCAGTGGTGTGGTGATCAAATCCTCTCTCGGTCTTGCCTCTTCGGCGGTGTTGCGGCTAGAGACTGAATTTTACTCGGAATTTACCTTTTTATTATAATTGTAGCTAAAAAATCAATCCAAAAAGAAAAAGGAAAAAGTAAAGAGAAAAAAAAAAAAAAAAAAAACGAAAAATTGAAAAAAGAAGAAAAAAGCAAAAATGAAGGAAAATAAAAAATGAAGAAAAAAAAAGAAGAAGAAAACTATCCGATCCTGTCTCTTCGTCGGTGTCGTAGCTGGATCAAATCTTTAGACCTTGCCTCCTCGTCGGTGTTGTAGCTTGGTCAAATTTAACTGACGGTTCTGCCTCCTCGTCGGTGTTGTAGCTGAACCAAATTCACTAACTTCCGGTCTTGCCTCTTCGTCGGTGTTGTAGCTAGACCAAATTCACCAACTCTTGATCCTGCCTCTTCGTCGGTGTTGTAGCTGGATCAACATTACTAACTTTAGACCATGCCTCCTCGTCGGTGTTGTAGATTGGTCAAAATTTACTAACTTTCTAGTTGTATCAATGGTGTATCTCAAAAAAAGAGAAAAAAAAAGAAAAAAAAGAAAGAAAGAAAAAGAAAAAAAGCAAGAAAAATAGAAGAAAAAAGAAAAAAGAAGGAAAAAAAAAAAAAAAAAAAAGAAGGAAAAAATGAAAAAATGAGCTTTCAACCAAATTCTGATCATGCCTCTTCGTCAGAGTCGTAGCTTGATCACAAAAAAAAAACTATCCGATCCTGCCTCTTCGTCGGTGTCGTAGCTGGATCAAATCTTCAGACCTTGCCTCTTCGTCGGTGTTGTAGCTGGGTCAAATCTAACTTTCGGTTCTGCCTCTTCGTCGGTGTTGTAGCTGAACCAAATTCACTAACACGGTCTTGCCTCTTCGTCGGTGTTGTAGCTAGACCAAATTCACTAACTCTTGATCCTGCCTCTTCGTCGGTGTTGTAGCTGGATCAACATTACTAACTTTAGACCATGCCTCTTCGTCGGTGTTGTAGCTTGGTCAAAATTCACAAACTTTCAAGTTTTATCATTGTTCTAAAAAAAAGAGAGAAAAAAATGAAAAATGAAAAAAGAAACAAAAAAGAGAAAAAGAAAAAATATGAAAAAAGCAGAGAAAAATGAAACAAAAAAAAAAAAAGAAAAAAAAAAAAAAGAGAAAAATGAGAAAAAAAGAAAAATGAGAAAAATGAAAAAAAAAAAAAAAAAGAGAGAAAGAGTGAAAAGAGAAAAATTGTCAGTTTTCTGATCTTGCCTCTTCGTCAGAGTTGTAGCTGGATCAGACATCAGAACTTTCACCTATCGGTCTGGCCTCCTCGTCAGTGTTGCAGTTGGATCGAATTTTGTAGACCCTGTCTCTTCCTCGGTGTTGCAGCTGGGTCAAACTCTCTTTAGGTATTAGTTTATTATCAATAATGTAGCAAGTGGAACTCGGTTTGGCTTCCCCAACAAACAACCCTATTTTGAAGGCTTTGCTTTCCTAAAGTGACAAGGTAGATCAATCAAGACAAGAAAGAAGACCTACGCCGAAGAGAAAGAAGATCTACCGAAGAAAGAAGACACGCATCAAAGGAGGAAAAGTTCAGCCAGACCGGACAAAAATGGTTATTCTTTTGTCTTTGCTCTATTCCTGTCACACAACAATAAGCAAAGAGGGATTTTGTAATACCCATTTTTTGTCCAGGGCCCCAAATTATATTCGAACCATTTACCCTATTCAAAAAAAGGGGCATGTCGCCCCATGCCCTGCCATGCTATAACCCCCATGCCCTGCCTCCCATGCTTTGCCCCATGCCGCACCATGCTCTATTTCCCCACAATACACTCCACGCCACCTCCCATTATTTTCCCTCCCCATCATCTATTTTAAAGGCAAAAAGAAATGGAAGCAGAGGAAGCCGGCCATTTTGGAAACAAAAATTGGAGAATTGAAAAGAAGAAAGCACAACAAAATTGAAATAGGGGAGAACCGGCAATTTGAAACAAATTTGGTTTGGGTATTTATTTTTTTTATGTATGTTTATGATGTATTTTTTTTAATCTAATGACGTTTTATTAGTAATCTCTTATTTATTTTTAGTTATCACGTTTTATATGCTTTTATGTTCATATCTTTTTATATGTTGTTAGGATGTTAGATTAATTCTTGATGGTTGTTTAATATTTGTTTTTAAATTTTCTCATATGTAAATATGTGTGTTTACTTTCATCATGATGTGTAGTTGTTTATGGCTTTTATTTGTGTATATGTACGTATGTATATATGTTTTTAGTATGCATCTATGTACATTGCGTCATATATATGTGTATTAAGTTGTGTATTACCTACATATGTTAAGTAATATATGAGTATATACTATGTTTCTTTTAGTATATGTTTATATAATACTATATTTATATTTATTGTTTTCGCCATATTTTTTTTTATACGTATATGTATATATTTTAGTATGTGTTATTTTAGATTCCTTATTATATTAGTCTTATTATTACTATTATTATTACATTTATACAGAATAATCTATTTTCTATATGTTATATATATTAAGATTATATTTTTATTATTATGTATATATACGTATAGTATTCTAATATGTATTTATTACATATATGTTTTTGGTATGTGAAACATGTTTTATATTATTATGTATATATATTTTTTTACAACCCATATTTTACGTATAACTTTTTATATTTTATATATTAGATATATATATATATATATAAGATTTCATGTATATATTGTTGTTTGCACATATTATTATGTTATTACGTTAATTAATATTTGTGAATAAGTTAGATTAATATTTATGTATGTATGTTTTAGATTAGTATTTTATTCATGTTATATTAGTATTTATTATGTTAGTATTTATTCATATTTTTACCACATTGTATTTATTTATATTTGCCATGTTTTTAGTTTGCATAACGAACATATATTTTGTCAATGCGGTACCCTTTTATTTGAGCGTAAACGGGGCCAGTATCAGGCGTAGTGATAGTGGTTGGGCGTTTACTCTCGAATAACGGGGCCTTTAAAATTTACTCGCACTTATAACCAAATTTTAATTTAATCGTCACTTTAATTCGGAAAGTTTAATATTAATAAAGCGGTAATTATTAAAGTACCAATTTTGGGCGGTGTGGGGTGCTAATCTTTCCCCATCCGTAACCGACTCCCGAACCCGAAATTTTAAAATCTCTGGTTTTCTACAGTGTCCGGTCCACCTTGAGTGGCCGGTGGCGACTCCAATTTTAAATAAAATGCGGGTTTTCTAAAAACTCCACGCGGAATTCAATATTTTCAAAAAATAAACAAAAAACTTTTTTTAGCGAGGAGAAAAAAAACATCGCTACAGACCTAGTTTAGCTTAAACCACGTTCATTTTTATAGAATCCATTAAGTTTAAATATTCGACATAGATAAATAGTTAAAAATGTTACAAATGAGCTCTAATTTAATTTAAAACATTTGAACATATAGCTTGATTTATACAATTTCCAAAATAAGAATTACAAACTCCACCACGTACGGTCCTATTAATACACAACCCACTAAACACAAGTATTGTACTCTGGAAATCACACATGCTGGAATCTCGTACTGATAGTGCTTCTCGATCCCACGATCCGACAATCAACCTACGCACGGAAACAACGATTTTGAGCGCTGAGATTACAAAGCTCAGTGGTACACATCTACTATACTATATTTCATGTTAATCATAAACATAAGCATGCAAGCTAGTACGAACAATAAGGAGAGATAAATAAACATGTGGCGCTACCACTAGTCACCTAAACACATGCTCTCATCATAGCAACATCATAAATGGAACGCAAGGCCCAATCATACTCGGAATCTCACCAGATCATCCGAGCAAAACCACACAAAGTCATAACCACAAACCTGGAGTGAGGCCCAATGTCACATAGCCTCGGAAACGTACACTCTGAGTGAGACCCGGTGTCACACAGCCTCGAGAACATATACCATCTCTAGGTGAGGCCCGGTGTCACACAACGTCTGGAATGCACACACATACTCGGCATCTTTCCTCGAGTAACATCGAATGAGGCCTGGTGTCACACAACCTCGAAATATACATTCGGCATCTCTAACCATGGTTTTGCAATATACTCTCTAAGTATCCGGGTCCCATCAACCAAAGGTAACTCAACCAACCAAGTGTCCAAACAACACACAGTATAGACGCGATTACCATACAACATTAACTTGATTACCAATCTCTATGGTTTCTATCAATTATCAAGCCATCATTTAAATTTACCAACTTGTTAATACATTATGAAAGTGCATATTAATCATCCTCATTATTTATTTTTATTAACCATATTATCTCATTATCATCCCATTTAAATTTCCATCTTTTATTAGAATTATAAAATATTCTGTTCAGTGGGTACCGATACTCGAACATGAGTATCGATACTGTACCCCTGGGTATTGATACTCATACGCGCACCGATACAGATATTGCTCACTAAAAATTCTTAATTTTTGCAAGTACTGGTACAGGTCAACCCGTATAGTTACAGCCCTTAATCGCTTACCGATACGGCCAAAGCTCGTACCGATACCTTGTTTACGAGTTCACATAATTTCCTTAAATTACGATATTACCACGCTTTATTCGATCCTTAAAGCTTATGAAAGTCATTAGAGTTGGTTTTCTAATGCATTAATTCAATTAATATTAATTACCAGCTTCATAATCATTTAATCGAGTATTTAAATTTAATCATAATTCTCATCAAATAACGTCAATCTATTCAAAAAAACATACAAGGCATCACAAGTATATCAATCAAGCAAGCAATCACTAAATAATCATATGAGCGTCTCAAACGACCCTACACGGTCTCTAAAGCCTCCATAAGTTTCATCATATCCGTAACATTATCATGCATCTCAAAAATATCGAGTCTCATAATCCCGGTCCCTACTCATGCTTATTCATCGTCTACCTATTTTGCAGATACTAACACGCAAAGTAGTCACATTTATGATGCTCATGAAGTAATAGGAGCTCGAGGTGTACTAACCTTAAGCCAAAGCGATAAGTTCTCATCCAAGCTCCTCCAATCATCTCTTTAATTCCAATATTCAAGTCCACCAATTCCTCAGATAAAACAAATACGACTACATAAGTCATTTCATACTATCGGACTATTTTAGTGGATAAAATGCGTAAAAATAACTTACCAAGTTCGAATTTGGCGTAACAGTCTGTGCCAACAGACTCAAAACGTCGAAAACCCCCCGGGTAGGATCCCTCAAAAAAGTCAACAGCTCGGTCAACAGTGCGATTAACGGCTCGGTAAACGCAGCTCGGCTCAGGGTCAACGCGGCTCGGATAGACAGCTCAGCTCCAACTCGGCTCGGCTTAGATGGCTTCAACCGCTCAAGACGTAGCCCACTCGCGGCTAGTAGAGCGCGCGGTCGCTGACGGCGTCTAAACTTCACCTGCCGATTGTTCTCGAGCTAGTGAACACGATGGTGGCCTCCGTTTCTCGATTCGAGCACTCGAATTACCCCAACTCAACAACTCATATTTTCTTTTCTCTTACCCTCTCTGACGTTGATTTCGATGGCGACGCCACTGGATTAGATCAGTATTTAAAATTCCTTCGTCCACTTTCTCTCCCACTTTTCTCCATTTCTCTTACTTTTCTTTTTATCTCTTTCCCCATCTTATCATTTTTTTCACCTACCTTCCACTTTATCTCTTTCCTCCAATATTTAAATTTCAAACCCTCAACTCTTCAAATAAAAGATGATAACTAATTTAATAAAGAGTAAAACTTTGATACACAGGATGTATAAAATTAATTTTACACAAGCCTGTGTATTTACACTATAAAATCCCAAATCTTAAATTCCTAACCCTAACCCTAAAAAGTTAAACCCTACACACTAAATTCTAAACACTAACCTTAAATTTTAAACTCTAAACCTAAACCCCTAAACCTTAAACCCTAAACTAAAACTCTAACCATTAAAACAAAAAGGCACGTGTAAACTAAAGTTTGCAATAATGATTTTTTCCTTTTGCAAAAGTCAACAATCATGATTAAAAGTTTTTTGTTGACATTCTCCTTACTCTCTTAGGTTGTGGGTTCAATACCCGCAAACTTTTCATAGGTAAAAATTGTTTAAAAATTTTTTGATTTTACCAAATGTAACGAGTGAGTATATTCTAGTAAATTTAAATTTGCTCGACTTAAGTTATTCTTTAATAATAAAAAATATTGATTTTAGTTATAAAATACATAATATTTTATTATTCTTTTCATTAGACCGAACTTAGGGAAGAGATTAAATTATTCAAGATGATTGAAGTATTAACTCATAAAAAAGAAGTTTCAAATAAAGTATAGAATTTTGAATCTTAATAAGGTGATTACAATGTAGTATCTGTTTGTACATATTCTTAACTCTATGACGATGCACACACATCAGACAAAGTGATTGAATCCGGGTCTCCTAAGATGAACATCATCTGTTTTTTCTACTAGGACCGATTGTTGGGTTCGAATCTCAATATATTTTTTAAATTCTCATATTACATTTTTTATATAAGATAACCATTTAAAAAACTCAAATGCAACATGAAATTAAAAAAGTTTTTAATATATCTTAAATGCGCCGAATTGATAAAAATTGTGAACAATATCATATTATAACCAAGAAATAAATAAAACTGAAAACACAACATGGTCTTCTTGTATTGACTACTTAATTCCAACAAACTAATATTTTCCTAATTCAATTTGTCACATTAGCGATCATAATATAAGTTACTCCATTTTGTTTGTCTATACATAATAGGTTAAAATCATCCATGTCTTGAATATACATTGGCAAATTGTGAAAGCAAGAACATAATTCCCTTTTGATTTTTCATTTCATTTTAATCAATGTGGGAATTCTTTTAATCAAAACAACGAGAGAATTGTATAAAGACAAATGTGAGATGCCATGATTTCAAGCAACCATGACATGAGACCAAATCCCATCACATCTATTGGAATTCTAGAGACTCAACAACAGGATATGATGTACATGTGTAACACATACATATGTAATAATTTATATCTACACACAACCATATTTTATGATTACTACATGGTTTAATTTAAATGATACTACAAAGGATATATAATGAGTATAAACGAGGATGGAATTTATATTTGACAATTCTATATTATATATTTTTCATGTTACAATCACATTTAAAATATTACCATATACTTGTATAAATTTCGATATAGTAATAATACACATTATTTTACCAACAATAAGTTGGTTTAGTGGGATGAGATGTTAGGTATCTTAAGTAAGGTAAGAGTTCAAATCCTGATGTTGTAAATAGAGAAAATTGCATTGGAAGGGTCGCCCTTATAATAAATTTAAACAAAATTCGATTTAAATTAATTAATCAATAAGTCAGATATAGATGATTATTACGAAGGAGTTGGCAATAGCTTGCTTACTTGAATGGGCAATACAAGTTCCAAAATGCCTCTTAATTTCCCACACGCCAAGCAAACCCATGATGGAGCAAAAGCAATCTTCGCTAGCTGGCAAATGACACTAGCATTGACTAAAATAGCAACAAATTTGTTTACATTTTCACTAAAAACTAGTTTATTGGCTAGATTCGCTAGATTTTTTTAGGGGTAAAACTTTGATACACAGTCTTGTGTATTTACACTATAAAAACTCAAATCCTAAATTTCTAACTCTAACCCTAAAAAACTAAATCCCACCTCTAAACCCTAAATTATAAACACTAACCTTAAATTCTAAACCCTACAACCCAAACCCTTAAACCTTAAATCCTAAACTAAAACCCTAACCCCTAAAACTAAAAGGCACATGTAAACTAAAGTTTACACGGACTGTGTATCAAAGTTTTTTTCTTTTTTTAGTGTGCCCAATTAATTATTAAATTAAATACATACAACTCTGAAAAGTGTCACCCAATCAATTATTTGAACCAAAAACATCACCTGTGGATAATTAATGAGGGTTAGCATTGGCCTAGATTCTTACTTTGCTAGGTCCCATATACTATATAGTAGTACTATGAGAGTTTGGAGAGATTCATATTTTAAAAGTAAATT
The DNA here is from genome assembly GCA_019671005.1 of Hibiscus mutabilis. Taxonomy (NCBI): domain Eukaryota; kingdom Viridiplantae; phylum Streptophyta; class Magnoliopsida; order Malvales; family Malvaceae; genus Hibiscus; species Hibiscus mutabilis. Next base: position 75,595 of record JAGYYJ010001584.1, read on the forward strand.
GCAATTTACTATGGGATTTCTTTTAATTCCTAGATTATTTGTTACAGACGTCCAAAGAGTAAGAGTTTATATATACTTAAAACATACAATATCCGAGATCTATTAATTGACATGATGACTAAAAATGTTCATATTATCACATTTTATATGAGTTCGAATCTCAACATAAAAATGTAATACATCTTTATTTAAAAAAACACATATGATATCCGATATAACTAATGAATAATATTATACATGATAATTATGAGTACATCTAAAACTAAGAGAGTAATTATTCTATACACAAGCGCTTGTGATTTTTTTTACACAAGCGCTTGTGGAATTTTTTTTACACGAGCACCTTAGTTTTAAGGGTTAGGGACTTTGTTTATGGTTTAAAATTTAGGAGTTTAAGTGTAGTAGTTTTGAATTTAGGGGTTGTTGATAGAATTTTGGGTTTAGGGTTAAAATTTAGGGTTTATAGGTTAAAACCTAAATCCCTACCCATATTACCATAAACCCTAAATTCTAACTATGAACCATAAATTCTAAAATCATACACTAAACCCCCTAAACTCTAAACCCTAAATTAACACCCTAAACCCTAAAATTGAGGCGTTTGTGGAAACAAAAAGTTTCTACCGCCTGTGTATAGGATAATAATCCAAACTAAAATTAAGGAAAACTAAAGGAGCTATGTATGAGAAAAAAATTTTGATTTGTAACAATCTAATGACAAAGAAACTTGAAAGAAGACATATTTATTAATCGAATGAGTAGTCAAAGATCAGAGACAGAACTAAATTGTTAGTGGGAGGGGCTCTTGCTCTCCAAGGCAGGGAATTTGTTTTTACCTTTATTTGTTTAAATATATATTTTAAAAAAACTTAGATTAATTATTAATTTGCCCCCTTACCTTTTTAAAATTTATATTTTGTCCCCACTCCAAATTATGGCTTCGTCCCTGTCAAAGATGTTCATATTATCTCATCTTGTGTGAGTGCGAATATTAACATGTCTTTAAGATGTAAAAGCTCTTTATTTAATAAAAAAACTTAAAAGAAGAAAGATCATTAGAAGTTTCTAACCTACATGGGGATGATCAAAAACTATATATATATATATATACCTTTTGTCTCCCCTCCCAACTTCATGTTAGATCCTTAAATGGCACAGAATAGCATGTGCTCACAGCCTGTCCTTCACATGCAATCAATTCACCCTCCCCAACACATAATCGAAAATTCAACTAGGATCTCCCCCATCACAAAAACTATGCATTAATTCACACTTCTCTTTGTCAATGTCACTTTGTTTTCATTGTCTAGGGTTGAATATCGATCGGTTAAAAGAATCTCAACATCAAAAAATAACAAAGAATTTAGCTCTGATATTATGTTAAACTTCGGAAACTAGCTCATAAAGTGCATGATACATGCATGTATGTATACTTGGTATATGCATGCGACCATAGGGAAAATCAATTAATCTTTGTGGATATTAGAATATATATTGCCCATTCTCCAAACGGTGGTGGCCATATTATTCTTTAAGGAAATAGTAAAGAGAAGTGGACATCAAGATAATAAAACAAATGTAGAAGAAAGAAACACATCAACCACAACAATTATAGGTAAAGGGCATATATGGAGTGTATCAATTGTGGAGCAAGCTAGCTAGACAGTAATGTTTGAGTGACTAAATTAACAAAACATAAAAGCAATGAAACAAGAATACTCATTTTCTTCCTCTTTTTATTTTTTGTTTCTTAATAGAGAAAAACAAATGGGGATTCTTTAGTTGTCAGTCTAGGGTAATTATATTTTTTTTACCCAAAGTAGGTAACATTATCATTTGAAATGGTGCTATAGTCTGCAGCAGTGGTGGGTTGAGTGTATATGGAACAAGTAGTAACGGCAGTAGTAGTGGGAAGAGAAGGAGGTGGGGGTGGAGTCTGCGGCGGTGGCTGATTTGTGGCTGGTGGCGGTGCAGCCACCGAAACAACACTAGGTGAGAGCATGGCTACATGGGAAGATGGTGGTATAAGGTTTGCTTCCCTACACTTGTATTTTATTATCTCAGCCCTTACTGCATTCAGTTCAGCTTGTAAAGATTGAACCTGCTGCTGCAAAGCTGAAATAGCACCCATGCACCCATAAACCGGGTCTCTTAGCCTTACATTCGCCTCGTAGACAAGACTGTTCGCCGCGTCCGCACGTTGGCTCTCCGGTACTTCCTGAAATGAACACCATGATAAGCCACCATGGCAACAACTTGACCAAAGATAAAACAAAAAACAGTAACGGGTTGGTCCAAGTGATAAGTATCTTGGTATCGCTTAAGCATGTATCGAGTTTGAGGACTTGTGTATGCAAAAACGTCGCTAGAAAACTCAGCCACCAAAACCAGGTTTGTGACTCGGGACGGTGCAACCAAAAAACTAAAAGGACGTTAATAAAATTACTAGGGCTTTAGGGCTTGAATCATTGCCATACCAGTAGCATCTTGGAGACATTGCTAGCGCCGAACACTTTGTGGACAGAAGCAAACTTTTGGGGTTCATGGGGGGAGAAATATGGAGAAAATGGGCATTCTTGAGCACACCTACGCCTCAAGAGTTTGCAGGCAGCACATGGTGTAATGGTATTTAGGGTTCCAGGAGGACCCAACATATGCCTTCTTCCCATCTGATAATCAGATGAAACATCTGCTTCTCTCTTGATCTTCTTACCTATCTCATCAAATCTCTCCCTAAAACACCAACCAGCAAAAAAAACAACAACCCTTTGAGCAATTACTTTGTTTATGTACAAATGAATAATCTTCTTACAGGAGACGATTAAGCCTCAAATTTTTCAGAAATAGCTAGTCATTGTCTGTAAAGAAGCAACATTAGGGGGAAAACAGCTTCATATACAAGTAAAAGAAGCAACATGAATAGATCATATATATATGTATATATATACAAAGAGAGACAGGGGGTATAAAGATTTGTACTTGTTACCTTTCTCTGGACATTCAGGCATGCTCTCAAGTATGGAGGCTGATGAAATGAAGAGAAAAGAAGGGAAGAAAAAGGGTAGGAAAAGAGTGCTTAAAAGGCAAGGTATACAGAAGGAATGAATGGTATGGTCCACTGTTTATATAAAATGAGATTATAAAAAAAAAAATAGACAGCAAAAAGGGATGTAATAATTACATTAAGTTGTGAATAGAAACAAAAGGGAGCCAAGCAAAACTTGTGGGTTGTTAAAGTTGATATGAGGATTCCTGGGATTATGATTTGCCACTTTGGGGAGCAAAAGCTTTAATGGAAGCTCAAGGGAGGGGGGAGGCTCCTGGAATTATGTTGTGCCAGCTCTTTCGCTGCTTGTTCACGTGCGACTCCTTAAATGTTTTGACTTTATGGGATTTTATCAAAACTATTCAATTCCACATGTGGTCTTTGCTTCTTCCTGAAAGACCCAAATCTTAGCCGCCTTTTGTACACCATCAATTTAGATAAATTAACTGATCATATCATTTAAACTTAACCAGTAGTGCCAATGAAAAAAATTATATTTATTTTAAAATTTTAAATTTAAACAATTTTATATGTAAAGTATATTATTAAAAGATTAAAAAATATAAATATATATCACCTTATAATTACCTTACTACTATTAAAAAAACTAATCCTATCATCTCATGCCTAAAAGTTCAGGTTGAAGAGAAATTTTCAATGTCTACGTTTTAAGTTTGAATACTTTTGAATGAACTAAGGGTTTAATTTTTCTTTTCTTTTTTAAGACTTTTAGCATGTGTAATTCTCTAATAATAACAAAAACCAAGGTTTATCTATATATCTATCTATATATTTGTGAAATGTCAGGTTATGATACAAATATATATTTACAGAGCGGAGGTTTTGGACATGTGCGAGATAAACTACTGTACAAAGCCTTTAAGAAAAGATGAGTCTCACATGAGTTGAATTAAATGTCTATATGGGAAACAAAATATTTTGGTTTAATAAATTACAAGAAAAAAATAAAAAATGATTTTAAAGAGGGTCTCATTGTATATTTTTTACTAAGATAAAAATATCTTTTAAAAAACTTTATATATCTTTGGAATTATAAATTAAAGAATCTCGTTTTAATAAACTGCATATGACCCGTAAACTTTTAAATTGCCTTTATATTTATATGGCTGATTGAATATAGTTCGATTGACATTATTGTTGATATAATATGTAAGATAACATAGGATGGAGCATGTATGAAAAATTGGGCATTGGAGTGGATCATAGTCATGGAAATGAGGGTTTAATTGTGGAATAGGGCAGGCAAGCACGTTAGTTTATTGTCAAAATCAAGAAGCCATCTCCACTAAAAAGGACCAAATCTTGGGATCTTCTAGTTTCGAAAATGGATTTTAATAAATCATCAGAATTGCCGTGTACTACCCGCTGTTTGTTGTTTCAAGATGATGTTGCAACACAAACTGGAGAATAGGAATTAAAAGAGGGAGAAACAGAAGAGTATAGGGAGACTGCAGAAATAAATCCTCACAGAGAGAATTCCATATTTTCATTTCAATTGATCGATATCTTGCATCCAGCCAAAAGCAGGGTTTTAACCCCTCAAAATACATAAAACGACGTAGTATTTTCACTGATAAAACTAAAATAAACGACATCGTTTATTCCTAATAATTTTGACACGTAACAGATGACCCCAAGTGTAGCCTCCGTTTGAAGATGTGAGATTAAACTTAAGCTAAAAGTTTATTCGAAAATTTTATTATGTGATCCCGACTTACAACGCCATTATGGTCCTATCCACTAAAAATAATCAACTAATCTTTTTTCCCATATTACTAATCCACCACTAAAAAAAATTAGTTGGTTGATTTGTAGTTGATGAGATCACGAATAATGTGGTGAGCCGAGTCTATATAATATTTTTTTTCCTGTTTAGACATGTAAATTCTAAAATTTATAATTATACAATTAAAAAAATAAAAATATATATAAACTTTATAATTAAATTTAATAAAAATGATTCCCAATTACATAATATCACATGTCAATCTGTTTCAATTCAAATGAAGTAGATAATTTAACTTTTAAATAAATCTATTGCATTGACGAGAGGTTCAAAATTCTTGCATGATATTTTGTTTACAAAATATCACTCAAAATCAAAGTGAGACCAGGAGAGGAATGTGCATTCTAAATTAATGTGATTTAAATGCAGAATTGAACAACCTGCGTTGAAAATTCACTTCAATACTAATTTGATAAAGTGAAGGTCAAAAAGAAGACCCAGTCTAGAATTTTGGGAATGAAATAGCTATAAGATAATTTGAGGTTACTATTTATATACAGAGAGAATGATCGGATTAAATACTCAGATATTGTTAATTATCTAATGATAGAGTGTATGATGTAGCAAAAGACGACTGGTAATAATGGTTATATTAGTCCCCTTAACATAAAATCTCGCGTTCGTCTCTTGTAGTTCTTGTCCATGTTTTTTTTTCTAGTTCATTTTATGGCCCATGATCGGAATTCGGGACACACCTTTTCAACAATGTCGTCTCTAAAATTTGAATTCGAATCATTTTTTTAAGAGTGTAATGTGCCTTGTTATTGCACTACACCCTTGTCGGTAGTTTTTGTATATGTTGATTGCGATTATTTTTGTAATTGTACTTGTACAGACTGTATTCACTTAAAAAAATAAAAAATAAAAAAGGGGTGTATATACTGAACTATCAGTTTTATTATAAATGCGCAATAAAGAAAGAGCAGTGGAATAAAATGGTTTTGGTTGGGTGTAATTTGCAAGAAAATGTTATATCAGAGTGGGTGGTGAAAAGGATAAAATTGCTTAGATTTCAAGGGAAATGGCACCATCCATTTTCTGGTTTGACCCGTCCTTTTAAGGCTTACTATTCGCCCCCTTGTCCAGTGCTCTCTCTCTCTATCTCCCTATCTTTCAACTTATATCCAATAATTCACCCACTTCGCTCTCGTATAAGAGGATATAATTTAAAATTTAATCAATCATATTGAATCCATTAAGTGGTCTCAGTGATAAATGATGATATTTATCTCAGGTGATTTGAGTTCGAGCAACGTAGTCTGCATGATGTGGGTGTGTTTTCAAAAAGTTAAGAGTACAAAACAGATTCTACCATGTAATCACACTGGAATATTTTAAAAAATTAATTGATCGAATTGTAAGCTAAATACCACATATATTTTGTATTAAGCATTATGGAGAGAATTTTTGATACACATACTGTGTAGTCTTTAGACTATAAAAATATTTTCGTTTCAGGAATAATATATTTAGTTTAGGTTTAGAGTTTAATTTTAAAGAAGGTCAAAGAGTTCTAAATTAGATTTGTGTTTAGGACACTTTTCGATGAAACGAACATCATATTCACGTGTGAATTGAAAATTTTGGGGGTCTAACGGTCGTCGATGATGACATCTAATGCCTGTCGACGGTGATCAGTGACAATGGTGAGTGATGGTCGGCGGTGGGTGACTCTAGTCAAATCTAGAGGCTAAACTGATATTTTATCTAATGTTAAACGGTCAATTTAATATTTTATCTAAAATTCATGAGTCAAATTAAAAGTTAACTCATTTTAATCAATGTGTCACATCATCAAACTAACAACATTTAACGTCTAGTGATAAGACCTTATAAACGATAACATAATGACTAAAATGTTATTGAATGATACCGTAAGTGACCAAAACGTTATAAACAATAACATAAACGATAAAAACGTTATAAAATGATAACACAAATAATTAAAACATTATTTTTTTAATTTTAGTAAACAAAAATAAATACTTATGAGATGAAAGTGGCCATTGAAATAGTTTACCCGTAAAAATATAATATCCCAAAAAGTGGATTTAAACGAAATTTAGAATCCACTTTAATAATCGGGTCGGGCTTTGGATATGAATTTTTTAGCTCAGACCCAGCCTAGATTCAACTATATATTTTATATTACAAATATAAATAACCCAAACCCAATTCTGATCTATCCAAAACCCAAACCCAATTATCTAACCCAAACTAAAAATAATATAAAAAACCAATTCATAATACAACAAAGCAATACAAAAACCTCTTACGGTAAATATAAAAACATGCAACAATCATTATCAATAATGTTACAATATTGAAAAGATATTACGTAAATAAATGTTTAACTATTTGGGGCCCGATCAATGACAATTGTGGTGGTGTTCTATTCGATTATGATGTTGTTGATACTAATGAATGATCGTTGTTAAAATATTTTAGTCTAAAACGGAAAAATTACAATATCTCTAAATTATGACTAACGAATGGATTTGAAAGTCTGACCAGCCACTCAAAAATCACAAATATTATGAAGTTTCAATTTTACCTTCATCGGAAATAAGTTACGGAATCGCTCGAGAGTTTAAATGACCAATATCATTATGAGCAAAATTGACCGGAACACTCCAAATAGAGTTAAATCCACAAATGAATCTGTCATATCCAAAATATTGAATTGATCATGATCTACTTGAACTCCCGAAATCTATCATGATATGTCAACATTTTGTCATAAACAAGATACTAGAAATTTGTATTGATCCTGAGGTATAGTTCATGAATACACGGATGAAATCGATATCTATTGAATTCCTCGAACAAGGTTCTTGATTTGGAAATCAATCTACAATGAACTAAAATTTAATGGTTCAAGTCTGTATGTTTCAATGACCCTTAAATGTTAAGCTGGGCTAATTGGTGTGTACCATGTATACATGATAGACCTTCCTGATTGAAAATCAAGTCTATACAATTGATCCCAAGTGAACCTGTATCTTAAGTAAAAGTATGATCTCTGGTTCTTGATGTCTGATGTGAGTATACCTAAATCATGGTCCTGATACTCTGATTCTACCGATAACACATCGGCTTGTATCTTGATTCCTGACATCATGTTGCTAAATATTGATATAATAGATTTCGTTCAAGATTGTTTTACCGGGGTATTACAGAGAAATGTGAGAAGTTGTTGATAGTTGTGCGTACAAGCCTCCCTTTTAGGTTCCTATGCTTCGGCTAGGGTAATACCGCCCGTATTCGGATCCTCTGCTTCGGCTAGAGTGATTTCGCCCGTATTAGGTTCCCATGCTTCGGCTGGGGTAATTCTGCCCGTTACCTAAGGTATTTCCTTAGGATGGTATCCTCGCCTAATGGCCAGGGTTAACGCCCGTATTTGGATCCTCTGCTTAGGCTGTGGATAAATTTGAAACTCAAATATTTTTTTATAAAATAAAGAAAATTATTCCATATATATTATGCAATATAAAAGATTTACAAAACCCTTTTCATTTTAGAAGTTCTAAATTTAATTTAGGGTTTAATTTGTCGATTTAGAATTTACTTTATAATTTAAGGTTTTAGTTCGAAAGAGATTTATATCTTAATCTTTACGTATGCAAGTTAGTATAATTTTTTACCCAACATTTATATAAAAATTACTCATAAAATAAACCTCGTCTTGTTCAACTCAATTCCAAAGGTATTATTTCTTTCGACAGATAATTGTTTAATTACAATTTAAGAGTACTATAGAGAAGAAGGAGAATAATACATAATAAATAAAAAAAATATTATTACAAAAAATTGATAACACGTTTTTTGTAAAAATTTTATTTATGGTTTATAGTTTATGTTTTGAAATTTAGAATTTAGAAAATGCTCTGAATAACAACATTGTTTAAATTAAAATTTTATAGAAAACTTGTTAATTTTTCAACTTAGAGACTTAATTTTGAGTTTATGGTTTAGAGTTTAGGGTTATTGATTTTATAATTAAATATAAAATATTCTATAATTTTTTACACAGTTTGTGTATTAAAATATAAAACTGTAATAGTTATTATACGAGAGTTTTATATTTTGAGATTTAAGTTTAAAATAGACTAATTGTGCAATTTTACCAAACTATGTATAAAACACATAATCTTATTTATCTTAAATCATAACCTTAAACTCTAAAATCTTAAACCCTAAAGTTTATATACTTGCATCAAAATATTGTCTATATTAAATCTAGGGGTGAGCGTTCGATCGAGTCGAGTCAATAATTTTCGAGTTATTCGAGTTGACGCGTCATATTTTCCAACTGAAATTTTTTCGATTCACGCCGAGTTTAAGAAATTTGAGTCGAGTTGATTTTTCAAGTTCCTATACAAATTTAATTATAATTATTTATCATGTTATAGTACGGTTTGATTACAATTTAAATGACTTTCTCTAATCATATAAGATATGCATATATATATATATATATATTTCTCCATATTATTTTTAACATGTATAAGTAAGATTTGTAACGTTATTTAATAAAAAATATCATAAACTTCTAAAATATATTTATAATATTATTTTTAAATAAGGAACTTTTGGGGATAAAGTATCGATGAGAGTATTAATGAGTCAACTGATTGATGTGAAGAAAAAAAATTTACAAAAAATTTCAGTTGAATGATCAAATTGAACAAAATGTAAATTTAAAGGACTAAATTGCAAAAGAATATATTTGTTAAAAATATGAATTGAAGTTATATAGATATGATATAGCGTTAGTGAATCATGTGGTTTAATTTTGGTCAAAATAGACTTTAAAACGGAGGAAGAATTGAAAAATGAGAAATCATTCAAAGTTGAGGGGCTAAATTGCAAAAGTAGAAAATTTAATTTAAAAAATATGAATTGAAGCTAAATAGGTATTCTACTGTTGTTTAGGAATATATAGTTCAAATTTGGTCAAAATTGACTTAAAACTAAGGAGGGATTGAAAAAATAAGTAAATCATACAAAGTTAAGGGGCTAAATTGAAAAACATATGAATTTTATTTTTTAAAAATATGAATTGAAGCTAAATAAGTATTCTACATTGGTTTAGGAATATGTGGTTCAAATTTGATCAAAATGGACTTAAAATGAAGGATGAATTGAAGAAAATGAAATCAAAGACCAAATCATAAAACTGTAAAAATCGATTTTTCGAGTTTGACAAATTTCAACTCGATTCGAACTTAAAATTTTTTCAAGTTATTCGAGTTGACTCAAATAACTAGAGCAACTTAAGTAACTTAAAATTTTAAAAAAATATTTTTTTAAATCAAGTCGAATTTTGCTAACCTTTGTATAAATCGTGATGTGAAGTATAAAAACCCATATGACTTGATCTTTTTCTATTTTTGTGGACCGAGCAAAGCTTAACAAAACAATCGTGATATCCAGGTTCGTATTTCAATGTCTCTCTCGTGTAGCTTTGTTTGTTTTATTTCGATTTCTTTTATCTCGTGTAGCTTTGTTTTCCAGGCCAAAAAGAATGGATACTAATTTCAGAACCTCTTCTTCTTTGCTACAACTGAGATCTTCCTTTTGTTTCTCTCATTCACTCTCTCCTTCAAAGCTGATATTATCGGTTTGTTTTCATGGCCCCCTTTTTAACTGTTTTTTATTTATTTTTAATGTCCATACTAATTGCTTCTTCTTTTGGACAGAAATCAAAGCGCCTGAACTTTGTTCAACATCGGTTAGTGATTCAAAATTCAACTGGGTTTGGCGAAAACGACTCCTTTAATGGCTCCCCCGTTAAACCCAGCAAGCTTTTCATGCAAGAGGTACCCTTTTCTCTTGTGTTTTCTACTAAGTTTTTCATGGAATTTCTTTTACTTGTTCTGTGTTAGAAGTATCAATTTTGATTGCTGTTTTTTTCTTTTGGTGAATTTCCTCATGGAAAGAAGAAGTTCTGGTTATAGTATCTTATTTTTTTGCGTTGATAAATTTTGATGGTTTTCTTCATGTTTTATGCCGTTTAGGCGATTGGAGCTGAGTATGGCGAGGGTTTTGAGACTTTCAGGCTGGACGGGCCTTTAAAGGTTGATGTGGTAAGGAATTTAAGTTAGTCTTGATTCATTGGATTGGTTTGTCAGGTTTTCAATAAGTTTTTTTTTTTGAAGAAGGTTTTCAATAAGTTTGGCCATGTTGTTTTCTTATGGATTTCTTTTGGTTCAAATAGGAGTTCTTGACTGATAGATTACAATTTCTTTTGGTTCGAATAGGATTATTTGAATGATAGATTACAAGAAGGTTTTCTTAAGCGAATTCGCTATGCCATGAAACCAGATGAAGCTTATGGTCTTATTTTCTCCTGGGATAATGTGGTGGTAAGTCTTAAATATTTTCATACACTACTATGAGTCATGTGATGATAAATTAATATTTTATGCGAATTACTAGCGATATTGATGTGAAATTAAATACGATAAACTAAGCTTGTTATATAACATCAAATACATTTTTAGCTTTATTTTTTTGCCCAATATCCATGGCTTCCTTAGTTCCTTATGGTCCCAAATTTCTTGTTG
>JAGYYJ010000788.1:0-91171 GCA_019671005.1 Hibiscus mutabilis
ATGATGTATTGTAATTTTTTTAAACAAGAATAGACTGCTCCCTCCCTCTTTAAGATTTTTTTTTTTTTTTTTTTTTGATTTTTTTACTAACCCGGGAGAGAAAAATAATACGCTTACTGAATCGTCTAGGCTCTGATACCAAATGATATGATCTCGACTATGAGTTTTGAATCATATATGTGAATGCCCGATCGTGATTCTAGTAAGAACTCTGCAGAGTGCTTTGAATGTATTCTGAAATTACTCAAACAATAATGTAAGTAGAAATAGATAAATAAGAAATAGAAATAATGGGATGAAAGATATGTAGAAGGGGTGTAGGAAGAGTGATAGTTGTGATTATGGAAGAAAAAAAAAAAAAAAGATGAAAATGTAGGTGAAGATGATGGGGTGTTGGCGTTAAGATGAAGAAATTCAAAGGATGGATTGTGACCCCCTAACTATAAAGAGTTAGGAACCAGCAATATAATAAAGTGGAAATGAAGTGGTAGGATATGGAACGTGACCCACTAGCTATAGATGAGCTAGGAACCAACGCTATAACAAAAGGGAAATGGATGAAGACTACAAGACTAACTTGAAGCCGATAAAGTTCCACAAGAGAACAAGAATGAAAGCAATCTTTCAAAGATGTTTTATATATTCAAAGTGTGTCTTACAATGATCCTAAAGATGCCTATTTATAGTAGAAGTAGGCAGAATATGAAAAGGTGTTACAAGAAAGATGAATGCTCATCTTAATGCACTTGAATACACATGAATGCTTTGTCCTTTCTTCTCATCTTCAAAGCTGATTAGTTTAGACAAATTGAGGTTGAATTTAGTCATATTTTCGTCCAAATTAAGAAGGACTCTTGGGCTGCCTTGTTTTGCTATCATATGAAGAGAAAGGGGATGAATGTGGACAAGGATGAATGTAGACATCCTTGCTGTCCAGTTTAAATGCAACTCTTCATCTTCCAAGCTGATTAATATGACTTGAATGTCATAAAAGGTGAGTTTCATCCAGCCTTCATTTCATGTCTCCTCAATGAATTTTTGAAACCCCACTTGAATGGTGATAACATCAACCTTGAATGCCTTGAATTTGCTGAATTAAGATGGCCATCAATTGCTTGTCTCTTGGTAGAAGATGAAAGAACTCTTCCTTGGCTCAAATTCATTCAAATCATCCATGCATAAAATTCCCGTAATAAAAATTTCAGCCTGCACTGTCTTCAGTAAATCATTCGTATCTCAAGCTCCCGATATCGGATTGAGGTGATTCAAAAGGCATTGGAAAGCTAAGAGATGGAGGAATAACGTCCAATTGATTTCTGGATCCAAACACGTCTGTATCGCATCCAGAATTGGAAGACATTCTGCTGATATTCTTGCATCTGGTAAAACCGTTCATCTTCCCTCATGCACCTAGACACAAAGGTAAACTTTATTCAATCTTTAATTGAAAACATGCATGTAAACAATTAAGAGTTAGTTTAATAAATGAGCTAGTTTGATGAATGAACTAGTTTAATTAATGAACTAACTTTATTCAATGAACTAATAATCTTGAATGAACTAGTTTAATCAATGAACTACTTAGTTAAATGAAGTGTATAACTAAATGAACTACATGTTTAAATGCAACGCATGCTTTAATGAACAACATGTTTATTGAATGCAATGAATGTTATGCAAACTTTAAATACTCATGCAAATTCATGCATAAGCAAAGTAAAGTGTTCCTCCCTTATTATTTCTTCTTTCTCACGTCCCAAGCTTGATGTAAACATATTTTCCATGGCTGCTTGGAACTCCTTGGCCCTTGCTCGAGTAATGGGGCCACCTGGGTACTTCTCTGGGTCTTTGCCATTGACGTTCATATCAGAGAGTCAACAGTGGAACTTGATCCTCTTTTGGGCATTGATAATACTCGAATAGAAGATCAACTCGATTTTCCCAGTCACAATAAGCATCAGGGATACCTTCCTTAAAAAGGTGGTATATTGATTTTTGGTTTGGCTAAGGTGTTTGTTGCTCGCCTTGGCTCTATGTGAGGATTGTGCCCTTGCAGGGGGTTTTGGCGTCTATTCTGAATGGGAACAAGATTTGGACGCCTAGGCTCTTCAGTATCGCGTGAAATTGCAGTGGTTTCTAATCTCCAAATGGTTTGAGTGATTGCGGTTACGACTGTATCGGTGTGCTCAAGCTTGGCTGCCAAAGTGGTTACAATTTGTTCAAGTTCATTGAGAGTATTCGAAACTTCTTGAAGAGTCACTTCATGTGGTTCTTCGTCGTTACTCGTTTCTGACATCCTGAAACACTCAGATTTAAAAAGGTGAAAAGCAAAAGAAAACTAGAAATCTCACTAAACACTGCAAGGAATAAATATTTATCGAGGCAAGTAAACCGATCTCGTGCTCTTTAAAGACCTTCCTGCCACAAGTCAACAAGTTACAATCGGAGTTTAATCCTAACAATGAGTCCTAATTGTACTAGGAGTCCAATGAAAGGCTTGACACCAATTGAATATAGTTGCAAGAAAGAAGGATTGGAATGCAACTTTTAGTCCTACTCACACCAGAAAAGAGAAGGTGTTAAATTTGCGTAATAGAAGAAAGAAAAAGCAAAACAAAGGAACTTAAGAAACTAAGAGTAGAAAAAAATTAGTATAGAAAGATGAACCCAGAAACAACTTCAAGGAAGAAATCCAATGTTGAATCCACTTCAATGTGATGCTTGTGGTGGTTGATGATGGTGATCTTGATGATGGTGGTTGGTGACTAGGTATAAGCTTTCTCACTTTTCTTTCTTTTCTTTTTATTTTTTTATTTTTTTAATTTTGTGTGGTGACTCCACCAATGGTGTAGATCTGATCTGGAAAGTTTCAGCTCAAATTTCTCTAGTTTGGTTTGACGATTTTTCCCTAATTTTTGAGTTTTTTTTCCCAAAAATGCCAAAATTCTTGCCAAGAATCGTCCCAAATCTGATACCAAATGATTGAGTTCAACTTAAATTAGGAAAAGTAAAGATAATAATAAAATAAATAAACATATTTTATCTAACCTAAAAAACTAATAAATAAATAACAAATCTAATCCTAAATCATCTATATATCTTCATAAAGAATCCTAGATTAAATTTAAGTACAAATAATTAATAAAATTATTGAAAATGCGTAATAAATAATATTTCTCGTGATAAAACCGTATAGAGATTTGTGCTCGAATAGTCTTCACTAAAATGGACATAACTTGAGCTCCTGATGTCGGAATGATGCATTTCAAGATGCGTTGGAAAGCTAAGAGACATACGAATATGTTTAAAGAAGACATGTACTCTCAGAAGTGCCCGGATCCCATCCGAAAATTCGATGCAAGTCGGCTGAAATTCCAGACTTATAAAACAGCTTCAACTCTTTGGCTACAATGCATCATTTTAGCCCCCCCCCCCATATACGTATCAGCTTTGAAGATGAAATGTTGAAGGAAAGTTGATGAATTGTTGGGTGCAGAAGTATGGATGTGTGGTGTTTAAGAAAATTGTGAAAGGGATGACAAGAATGGTGTAGGGTATGTGAAGACTCGGGTAATGAAAGAAAGGATATGAAAAGAAAGGAATGAGAATGATACGGTAAAGGTTATGGATATGGATGAATAAGGTGGTGGTAGTATTCAAATGATTTAAAGAAAGAAACTATACTAAAAAGTATAATCATGTTTCATAAGAGAATAACTATGAGGGCGGTAAAGGGACTTGGACCTGTAGGTTAGATGAACCTAGAACCCGAAATATTGGATGGAAAGGGAAGATGCCACAAGTATAAAATACTTGATACGTCAATAAAGTTCTTGAAAAGAACAAAGATTGAGAGAAACCTCACAAAGAAAGAAATATATTAATCGGAGTTGTGTGTTTACGAATGAAATCCAAAGCCCTATTTATAGTTGTTTAAAGGGCATGGCCTAAAAGGCCTCTAACTAATCAAATAACCATTCGGTTAAACTCATGCCTCCGTCCAAAGTTGTTTAACTATTCGGCTACTTGGTGTCTCCCTCCAATCTGAAATTGCCACCCATCTTAGAGATTTCCCTCCAAGAATTGGCGCCACTTTATGTTCCCTCCAAGGGTGATAAGCATGTCTCTTGGGAGGGAACATGTCGCTTGAGGTGTTGAGCTGTTGTTGGAGGCTTGAGCTGAGATGAGCTGGTCGAGCTAGCCTTGAGCTGAAATGAGCTGAATTGAGCTGGTCTGCTAACTGAATCTTCCACTCCTTCATTGAGCTTCCACGAGCTGCCCTTGAGCTAGGTGAGCTTCCCTAATATGCCTTTGAAATGCCTCGAGCTGATTGGAGCTGAATAGAGCTGGTTGGAGCTTGTTTAAGCTTAACCGAATTGATTGAGCTAGAATGAGTTGCCCTTCGATAGTCCCTTTGAATGCGTAAGCTGAATATGACATACAAATAATGCAAACAAAACATAATGAATACTTATAATAGGAAATAATAAATAAGCTAAGTATAATATAAAGATGTGAAACATAGGTTTTGCATGAATGTCATAAACTATGCAAATGAATGTAACATATGACAATTCAAGTACATCCTAATATGCAAAAATATGCTTATAACAATATTTAATGCATAAATAAGATAATAAAAGATGAAGTAAGGTAGAACTCCCTTAGAATCAGCCTTGAGGATCTTTAATGATGTGATCAAGTGATGGAGAAAGTTGGTGCTGATTAAGATCGCATCACATTGATACGCTCCAACTCTTCAATTGACGTTGTTGAGAGAAGATTGATTGTTTTTGACCATGAATGCAAGTAAGCCTTGTAATCTGAATGCTTTATAAGATGATGAAATGATGGAAAGATGATGATAGTTTACGGTGCGGAAGCGTATGATGCGTGGTGTTTAAGAGAATGGATGAGAAGATGAAAAAGGACAGGTTTAAGTGTTTTAGGCTAGGTTCGGATATGGTAGATGGAATGGATAAGAAAGATGGTGAAATGAAATGGAAAAGGGTGATAGTATTCAAAGGATTCAAAGAAAGAAACTATACTAAAAAGTATAATCTCGTTTCTTAAAAGAATGACTTTGAGGGTGGTAGATATGACTTGGACAATTTGGTTATATGAACCAAGACCCCAAAGTATAGGATGGAAAGGATAGGAGACGCCACAAGCAAAGCTTGATAAGTCGATAAAGTTCTAAAAAGAATAAGTTTGGGAGAAAACCTCACAAAGTAATTTATATTCAAAGGAAAGAGTTGATGTTTACAAAAGTGACCAAATGGCCCTATTTATAGTGTACAAAGGGGTTTGGCCGAAAGGGTACATGCCGATTCGACTAAGGGAGACGTCTCCCTCTAATGGTAGGTCGTGACTCACTCCAAATGGCCTTGCAATGTTACAGCCGAATGGTACCTCCATCCTTACGTTTTCCTACAAATTCTTGGCGCCCAAACTCATGTTCCCTCCAAGGTGTTAGTCATGTCTCTTGGGAGGGTTCATGCCCTTTGGGTGTTGAGCTGAAGGTGGTAGCTTGAGCTAAGTTGAGTAGATCGAGCTAGGAGTGAGCTAGTTTGAGCTGAGCTAGATAGTTGAGTGAGCTTCACTTAGTGTTTGAGTTGAATTGAGCTGCTTCGAGTTGTCCTTTGCTAAGTGAGCTTATCCTTAAGTGTCCTTGAGCTATCTCGAGCTAATTTGGAGCTTGTTGGAGTTGAATGTGCTTGTGTAAGCTTGAACCGAATTGCATGAGCTGGTTTGAGCTTGATTTGAGCTGAGTAAGCTTTAGGTGAGCTACCCTTTAATCCCCCCCTTTGTATGTGGATGATAAGTCCTACGAATAAGAAAATGAAAACACATAATGAAATACTTATATTATAAAGTAATATTAAACTTAAAGTAAAGATGTGGTTATACTCAATATGCATGCATGAAACACTACTTAATGTGCAAAGTGTAGGATATAATGTATGGAAAGATGTCATGGTAAGCGAAAACACTAAGCATGATGTTAAACATAAATGATAAATATATGTGCATGCTTAGCTAGTAGTATCATAATTATATAACTGAGATTAATGTTAAAAAGGCAAGCAAAAACTCCCTCGTCATTCATCCATGTGAACACGAATGAAAGTATGGTGAAACTGAGTAATGTGCTATTTGCATCATCCCCTCTTCGTTAAAGCTATTTGTCCTCAAATCAAAGCCTCTCATCTTTGGGCAATCCTTTGCCATTGGGACAATTGAATCCTTGTTTGTATCTCACCATGGTTTGTCTTTAGTTCCATGATCCTGCACAACAAAAGAAAAGGAAAATTCTTGTGGGGTGTTTGAAAAATCAGCGTCGATCATGGGGCGTGTCAAAAGACATTCCCTAATCATCTCTTTGCTGGTGTGACCTTGTCCTCTTTGGTTCCTCCTCTTTAGGTCTTTCTTTGGCCCGTTCATTTTCCCAAGCTTCTACACTTTTCCCCCATCAAATTCTGGTCATTTTGCACGTCTTTTGGTGTTAATGGTGCAAGAACAACCTTCTTTCCCTCGTGCTTGAAAGAGTAATGATTGGTGAAACAAACATGAATGGTACTCTTATCATATTGCCATGGCCTTCTAAGGGGAATATGGCTGACATGCATATGCACAATGTCGCACATAACTTCATCTTTATAATTGCCAATTGAGAAAGGAATTAGAACATGTTTGGTGACCTTTAATTCACCTCCACCATTTAACCTATGAAGTTTGTACGGTATAGGATGTTTCAACATTTTCAAACCCAACTTTTCCACCATGATTGTACTTGCCACGTTCGTGCAACTTCCACCATCTATGATCAAAAAACACACCTTGTTATTCACATGGCAACGTGTGTGAAATATGTTCTCTCGTTGTTGTTCTTCCTCAGCCATTTGTGCATTCAGAAGCCTTTTAACCACTAGGAGTTCTCCATCAACGGTCGGTTTAATTTTTTCTTCATCATGCTTGGATTCCTCATGAACTTCATCCTCACAATCGGATGTGATATCATCCAGTAGCAGCATAATATTCCAGTTAGGACATTGGTTAGCTATATGGCCCCATCCTAAGCACTTGAAACATTTGATATCCCTTGAACGTTCCTTGCCATCTACTTGCTTATCTCAGATGTTCTCCATCATTGCTGGTTTTGGCTTAGAGGTCTTGACTGGTTCCTTGATTTGTAAGGGTGTAGCCTTTTGGGGCGGAGCGGGGCGGGTATTGAAAAATATTAAGTCGGGTCGGGGCAGGTTCAGGTATGAGATGGAAATTCCCGCCCTACCCCGCCCCCCAGTATTTTTTTATTATTTTTATTTATTTTTATTATATTTATAAAAATATTACTATATATAAACACTTTTAGGGGTTTCAAGCTATTTTTTTAGTTTGTGTTTATCGTAAATTTTTGTTAGATATTGTTCAAATTTTAACATATCTAATTCTGAAGGTCAATGGTTCAAGTTTATTTTTTTAAATGTGTATTTTTTCATGTGAGTAATTTAATTGGTTTTATTTTATTTTTTATATAGTTTTAAAGTTTGTGAAATTTATATTTTGTGAATATGACGTGGTTTGATCGGATCTAACATTTTTCATCTATGAAATTTAATATATATTTTTAAATTTTTAGGTCGGGTCAGGGTCGGGTTTAGGGTTTATAGATCGAGGTAGGGTAGGGTGGGTAAATTAATATTTTAATCTTAGGGCGGGGCAAGGTTGGGTTTAGGGGTTAATAAATCAGGGCAGGTTCAGGGGGCCAAAAACCCACCCCGCCCCACCCCGTTGCCATCCCTATCCACTTGGGGGCAGTAGTATTAGTAGACCTTGTTGTGACCTTTCTCTGTTGTTGCCGCTCAACCTTCATGGCCATGTGCGCCATTTTGTCAATCTCAATGTAGTGTTGTAACTCCACCACATCAGCAATTTATCTATTGAGTCCTGCTAAGAATCTTGCCATGGTTGCTTCTCTATCCTCATAAACATTGGCTCAGATCATTGCAACCTCCATTTCTTTGTAATAGTCTTCTACACTCTGGTTGCCTTGCTTAAGGTTCTGCAACTTTTGAAACAAATCACGGTGATAGTGAACATGTATAAAACTTCTTCTCATGATACCTTTCATTTCATGCCAAATGTTGATTGGCCTTTCACCATTGCGTCTTCTAGTGCTTGTCAATTGATTCCACCACACCAAAGCGTAGTCAATGAACTCCATGCCAGCTACTCGAACCTTTTTCTGTTCTAAATAGTTGTGGCATTTAAAAATATGTTCCACTTTGCTCTCCCAATCTAGATATGCCTCTGGATTGGTTTAGCCTTGAAAAGGTGGAATTGTAACTCGAATATCGCTAAGGTTGTCATCAACTTGGGCAAGCCCTCCTTGATATCTTAAAGCAGTTCTTTGTGAAGCTTGCTCAACTTCTTCCTTCTCATTATCGTCCACAAACTCATTTGGTTGTTGATTTTGTCTCCTAATGCCTCGAACATTGCCTTGTGATTCTTCAACCCATCCATTCTCTCATGAACGGGTTCAAGCTCGGCATGCAATAGCCTTTGCATTTCTTGAATCAATGCTTGAGTTTGGAGGTTTTGGGGTTGTTTCCTTCCTTCTCGGTTTGAAGATTTAGAATGTTGAGATATGGTTAGTGAAGACAATAAAGAAATTAAGAACTTAAACCTCGCCAAAGAAAGAAACCTCTCATTCACTCCAAGGAAAAGTTAGATGTCACTCAATCACTCAGCACTTGTGTTTCACTCTTGGGAATTAGGCTTTTACTTCCCCTTCTGTGCTCACAACTCTCGTGCCTTTTCTGCTCGATTCTCTCGTCACAAGTTCTTTAAAGAACTTACTCAAAACCTATCAAAACTTTAAACTATGTGGCGTTTGGGCTGCAAATAAGGTTAGACTAGAAAAAGAAAGAAATAAAGGAAATAAAAAAGGAATGAAAAAAATGAAAAGGTAGGCTATAAGAAGAATAGAAATGAAATGAATTAGAAAAAGATAAAACAAACGTACCACAAAACTCAATTACAATTCGATCAAGAAATAATCAATATTGATGTACTTCTTCGAGCTTGTTGTTTGTTTGCTTTGCTTTGCCTTCACCACCTTTGTGTTTCATTGTTCTTTTCTTTTCTCTCTTTTTTGTACTATTTCAAATTCCTTAGATGTATGAAGAAGGAATTCTGATTTTGCTCTTTCTCTTTTTTGTACTTTTTTTTATAACAAAAGTGAAATCACAAAAGATAGGGCTTACTTGATTCTTCCAAAAGCTCTAATTACCATATGACACGCTCCTACTCTTCAATTGACATTGTTGAGAGAAGCTTGATTGTTCCCGACCGTGAATGCAAGTAAGCCTTATAATTCGAATGCTTTAAGATGATGAAATGATGGAAAGATAATGATAGTTTAGGGTGCGGAAGTGTATGATGCTGGTGTTTAAGGGAATGGATGAAAAGATGAAAAAGGAAAGGCTTAAGTGTTTTAGGTAGGTTCGGATAGGGTAGATGGAATGGATAAGAAAGATGCTGAAATGGAATGGAAAAGGGTGATAGTATTCAAAGAAAGAAACTATACTAAAAAGTATAATCCCGTTTCTTAAAAAATGACTTTGAGGGTGGTAGATAGGACTTGGACCCTTTGGTTATATGAACCAAGAACCTGAAGTATAAGATGGAAAGGATAGGAGATGCCACAAGCAAAGCTTGATAAGTCAATAAAGTTCTAAAAAGAACAAGTTTGAGAGAAAACCTCACAAAGTAATTTGTATTCAAAGGAAAGAGTTGATGTTTACAAAAGTGGCTGAATGGCCATATTTATAATTTACAAAGGGGTTTGGCTGAAAGGGTACATGCCTATTCGGCTAAGGGAGAAGTATCCCTTCAATGGCACATCGTCACTCCCTCTAAATGGCCTTGCAATGTTTCAACTGAATGGTGCCTCCCTCATTGCGTTTCCCTCCAAATTCTTGGCGCCCAAACTCATGTTCCCTACAAGGTGGTTTGCCATATCTCTTGGGATGGTTTGTGACCTTCGGGTGTTGAGGTGAAGGTTGTAGCTTGAGCTGACTTGATCGAGCTAGGAGTGTTCTGACTTGAGCTGAGCTAGCTAGCTCAGTGAGCTTCACTTAGTGTTTGAGCTAAATTGAGCTACTACAAGCTGTCCTTAGCTAAGTGAGCTTGTCCTTAAGTGTCCTTGAGCTATCTCGAGCTAATTTGGAGCTTGTTGGAGTTGAATGTGCTTTTGTAAGCTTCAACCGAATTGCATGAGCTAGTTTGAGCTTGAATTGAGCTGAGTAAGCTTTAGGTGAGTTATACTTATATTATAAAGTAATATTAAACTTAAAGAAAAGATGTAGTTATACTCAATATGCATGCATGAAACGCTACTTAATGTGCAAAGTGTAGGGTATAATGTATGGACAGATGTCATGGTACCCAAAAACACTAAGCATGATGTTAAACATACATTGATGCAAATCTGTGTAGCCGTCATTCTTTTGTTGTTGGAGATGACATCTTTGATTGTTGGATCTAGGAAGGAAGCAAGAAACCTGCATCAAGATAGGCTTGAAAGAATGAAAGGTAGTTTGGTGGTGACTACGGAAGATGTTAAGATAGGTGAAAAGAAATGGTGATGGAAATGGATGAAAATGGTAAAGGTAGTATCTTAAGAACTCAAGGAAGAAACTATGCTCTAAAGAGCATAACCCCGAACCTTAAATGATTTCTTAAGGGATGGTAGAAAGGACATTGACCTACTATCTATAAAGAGATAGGAACCGCAAGTATCAAGGTGAATAGAAGGAATGACGCCACAAAACCAAAAGAGAGAAAATTCTCACAAGTAATTTAATTGATAAAAATTGAGGTGTGTTTATAAATGAAATGAAATGCCCTATTTATAGTTTTCTAGGGGTGTGTCTGAATGGGCACTACATAGATGAAGGCGTTCGGCCATCTTGGTGTCTCCCTCCAAATAGTTTTGGCGCACAAACATTTGAGTGAAAAGTTGTAATTTCTCGTATGAAATTCTAGTATGCACTTCCTTCTGTAATCTGGAGATATCTCGAGCTACCGATATTGGATTGATGCGATTCAACTTGCGTTGGAAAGCTAAGATATAGGAGAACAAGTTTCATGTAGACTTCTCAACCCAGTTATCCTTGTATCCTACTCAAAAATGGCAAACAATCTGACTGACGTTTTTGGTGATGAATTTGCCCAATGAAGAGTGATTTGGATGGAACTCTTTGTTTTGGTGCACTCATGCTTTCCCTCCATGTGTTTGCCGCCATTTTCAAGTTTCCCTCCAAAGTGTAGGACATGTTCCTTAGGAGGGGACATGACCCTTGGGGTGGTGAGCTGGCATGTGTAGGTGGTGGAGCTGAAGTGAGCTGGTTGAGCTTGGAGTGAGCTGGTTTGAGCTAAGCTAGTTGAAAGAGCTAGCTCAATCTTCAAGCTGATTTGAGGTATTCTGAGTTGACTTTAGCTAGGTGAGCGAATCTTTCAAGCTTGTGAGCTCCTTTAGAATGTTCTCCTTAAGTTTTGAGCTGATTCGAGCTTTTATTGGACTCCTTGAGCTAATCCGAGCTGCCTTGAATATCCTGGAACTAATCTGAGCTTGTTGCGAGGTCTTTGAGCTATATTGAGCTAAAATATGATGCAAACTTAAGTTTAAAGATGCAATGCAATGCAAACCTACTTAAATGACTTATATAACTAAATCTAAAGATGTGGATCATAGGTTATGCATGAATATCATATAATATGCAAATAAATGATAACATATGATAATCCTAACATGCAAAGCATGTTTATAACAATATATAATGCATAAAGAAGATAATAAAAGATAAAGTAAGGTAGAACTCCCTTCTTCAAATAGGCACGATCTCTTTGGAATCCTCCTTTGGAAACATCACGCCTTTTGGGAACGAAACTCATTCTTTGAATCATTCCTTGGTCTGAAACATCATGACCTTTGGTGAAGGTATGTATCTTTTCAACTTCTCCCTTTGATCCATCATGAGGGTTGGTAAAATCATGATCTTTCGTCATTTCTTCAAATCTTTTCACAAACAAATCCTTATGATTTATTCCAACTTTCCTTGCTCTTGTACTCTTCGACTAATTTCTTTGGAATAGGTGGATAGTCCTAAACATCCTTGAGTTGATCTTTCTTTGGTAGAATGAACGATTAAAGTTTAGTATTGAATTTGACACTCCAACCAATCTCAAAATGGCAAAGAAACTTGTCATCACCAATTGGTAGCATTACTCCATGTAGGTGAATCATTTTCCTGCAAAACAAACCAAGGTTAGAGAAAGAGAAACTTATAAAAAAATGGAAAGAAATTGCAAACCATGGAGGATGTTTGACAATCTCGATGGGTGTGGGTTGCTTGATGATGAGGGACTCGTTTTACACATCTTTTGGGATTTTATCATCAATAGCATCATTAACACATTGTGAGGATGATGGATTGTCTTCATGATTGGCAATGTATTCGGGACATCCTTTGGAGTTATCCTTTCACCAACCTGTAAAAATGAAAAATCATGAATAGAAGGAAAATAATTGTTAGATAAAATCTGCTTCTCATTCTCATTTTTTTCTCCACCTTTTTTCTTTTCATTTTCAACTCCAACTCATTTTTCATCCACAATCTCAATCTCCAATTGTTCTTCAAAATGTTCTTTTTCTATTGTTTTCTCTTTGATTTCTTCCTCCTTTTTGAGTTCTTCTTCTTTCTTGCTCTTAATCCACTCATCGATCCTTTTACTCAGTTGGATCTGGTCATGATGTACTTGGCTCAGAGTTAGAGAGACCAAGATAAATTTCTTCCCCTTGTGAGAGAATGAGTACCTATTGGTGTATCCATCATGTGTGGCTCGTTTTTCGAATTGCAATGTGATACATGCATGAGCGGGGTTAAATTACTCATATTGGACAAAAAGCTGAATTTGTTCGATGCAAACAATAATGGCCAAAACAATGCACGCATAGGAGGTCAAAAACGATGCATCTTGGACAAGAAACTGAATC
Source organism: Hibiscus mutabilis (assembly GCA_019671005.1). Taxonomy (NCBI): domain Eukaryota; kingdom Viridiplantae; phylum Streptophyta; class Magnoliopsida; order Malvales; family Malvaceae; genus Hibiscus; species Hibiscus mutabilis. The sequence goes on from JAGYYJ010000788.1 coordinate 13,061, forward strand.
TGTTTGTGAAGTCTGGAAAGTCAGCTAACTTGCAACGAATTTTTGGATGGGATCCAGGCATTTATCGGTCAACATGTCTTTTTAAAACTTGTCCGGCTGCAAATTAGCTTTCCAACGCATATTGAAACGCCTGAATCGGACATCTGGATCTCAAGATACGTCTATTTTAGCGAAGGCAGCGCATGCAGAAATTCCTATACGGGATTTTTGGATAATTACGAATTTTCAAGATTTTATTTGATTATTTATAATTTAGATCAATATAGGATTCTGCAATATCTATTAGGATCAGATTTATTTACTTAAGATTTTATTTTTAGCATTTATTTATTATTAGAAGTTACTTATCTAATTAGGAGATTAGATTTTAGCATTTATTTATTGTATTTAATTCCTAAGTTTAGTAGGATTAGAACTTCTCCATGGCCTATATAAAGGAGGCTTCACCCACATTGTAATTCAGATTTCATTGATTAATAAAAAGTTCTCTTTGGAGATTTTAGTATTCTTTGAGTTTGCAAGTGTTCGATAAACTTGTCTAGAAGCCATCTTCAACATAAGATCATCGAGTTCTTGTGAGGGAGATCATCTTCACACTCTTGCTTGCCTAGGTAATTGCATCTAGGAGGGTGGGTTAGAGCCGCTTGAGGTTGCTTGCTTAGATAATTGAGTCTAAGAGGGTGCCGAGGACAAAACAACATCAACAATTCACAAGCCATCTTCATCTTCAACCTTCACACCATCTTCCATAATTCCATAAACAAAGCTGGAATTTTCAGATTTGTCTTACCTATCTTCTTCTTAATCTTTTCTCATCTTTTTATTTATATTCTTATTCCTTATCATCTAATCCTTCATCTCGTCTTTTTTTCTTTAATTATCCAGCCCCGAATCTGAAATTTTCAAGAAACCCCCAACTAGTTTCTCTTAAATTTTCAGATTTGCGCCTCTAACTTCCTTGTTCGAGTCTAAAGCCCTAGGTTTGCTTCCAAGCCAACAAATTGAAGGTTACCACGTGCCAAAGCATACTCTATCACCATGTTCGACACAATAGCATAGGACTTGCATTCCTAGGAAGCACATCACATAAGACTTCATCTTTGTAATTTCTGATGCGAATGGGATGAGTACTTGTTTAGTGACTTTTAATTCGCCTCCCTCGTTCATCCATTGCAGCTTGTAAGGGCTCGGGTGCTTTGAAGTCTTCAATCCAAGTTTGTCTACCATTAGGGTACTTGCCAAGTTGGTGCAACTTCCTCAATCGATGATCATGAAGCATGTTTTGTCATTCACATGGCATCGGGTGTAGAAGATGTTCTCCCTTTGTCAGTCATCATCCTTAGCTTGTAGGCTTAATGTTCTTTTAACAACAAGAACCCTGCTGGAAGTAGATGGAAAAGAATCTTGTGCCATTTGTTAGTGATGAAATAAGAAAATGAAAAGACCTTACCAAATTTGCACTCAACAAAAACCTCACAAATGCACTCCAAGGAAATTTCACTCCATTCAACGCTCGTGTTTGCACTCTGGATGTTATTTGGCTTTTATTATCTCCTTCTGATCTCACACTCTCAATTTGCCTTTTTCCACTACTTTCTCTCTTGTGAAGTTCTTTAAGGAACTTACTCAAGACTTAGGCAAGTTTTGTATCATGTCACTGAAATGTTAGTTTAAAAAGAAAAAGGAGAAAATATGGTGTAAAGGTAAGTTTAGAATAGAAAAGGTAAAAAAGAAAGGGTTACTTACGTGGCAAGAAACTCACAACCTTTCTTGACCAACAATCAAGGTTTTGAAGAAGATGGCTTCAGGCTTGATGTTAGAGTTGATGTTGTTGTGCTTTTCACCCTTAAACTTGTGCTATCCAAACTTTCTTATCTTTTCTTTTCTTTTGTACTTTTCGAATATTTTTTCTTTTTTTCTTTTTTTTTCACAAACTGAAATGACAAAGGATGGTCACTTACAAATTCTTTTTGCTTTTCTTGAATTGGGGTTCACTTGATGCACTTGCTTTTTCCACCAATAGCGCTGATACTAAATGATGCAAATCCGTGTAACCGCCGTTCTTTTGTTGTTGGAGATGACTTCTTTAATTCTTGGATCTAGGAAGGAAGGAAGAAACCTGCAAGTAAGATAGTCTTGAAAGAACGAAAGATAGTTTGGTGGTGGTTGTGGAAGATGTTAAGATAGGTAAAAGAAATGGTGATGGAAATGGATGGAAATGGTGAAGGTAGTATCTTAAGAACTCAAGGAAGAAACTATATTATAAAGAGCATAACCCCCGAACCTTGCATGATTTCTTAGGGATGGTAGAAAGGACTTTGACCCACTATATATAAAGAGATAGGAACCGAAAGTATCAAGGTGAATAGAAGGAATGATGCCACAAGTACAAAGTATAAGTCGATAAAGTTCTAAAAAAACTAAAAGAGAGAAAATTCTCACAAGTAATTTGATTGATAAAAATTGAGGTGTGTTTACAAATGAAATGAAATGTCCTATTTATAGTTTTCTAAGGGTGAGTCTGAATGGGCAATACATAGATGAAGGGGTAGCCGAATAGGCATTTATCTCCCTCCAAAGGCTAGTTGTGATTCCCTCCAAGGGGCTGGTGATGGTTCGGCCATCTTGCTGTCTCCCTCCAAATGGTTTTGGCGCACAAACATTTGAGTGAAAAGTTGTAATTTCTCGTATGAAATTCAAGTCTGCACTTCCTTCTGTAATCTGGAGATATCTCGAGCTACCGATATTGGATTGAGGCGATTTAACATGCGTTGGAAAGCTAATAGAGAGGAGAACAAGTTTCATGAAGACATCTCAACCCAGTTATGCTTGTATCCTACTCGAAAATGGCAAACAATCTGACTAACCTTTTTGGTGATGAATCTGCCCAATGAAGAGTGATTTGGTTGGAACTCTTCATTTTGGCGCGCTCATGCTTTCCCTCCATGTGTTTGTCGCTCATTTTCAAGTTTCCCTCCAAAGTGTAGGACATGTTCCTTATGAAGGGACATGACCTTAGGGTGGTGAGCTGGCATATGTAGGTGGAGCTGAAGTGAGCTAGATTGAGTTGAGCTAGCAGCTATCTTCAAGCTGATTTGAGCTATTCCAAGCTGACTTTAGCTAGACGAGTTGATCCTTCAAGCTTGTGAGCTCCTTTAGAATGTTTTCCTTAAGTTTTGAGCTAATTTGAGCTTCTATTGGACTCTTTGAGCTAACTCGAGCTGCCTTGAATGTCCTGGAGGTAATCCGAGTTTTTTGCGAGGTCTTTGAGCTGTATTGAACTTGTGCCTTCATCCTTAGTACCTAAAGAGAACAACAAACAATGTGTGAGCAGAAATAAAGCTAAAATATGATGCATACTTAAGTTTAAAGATGCAATGCAATGCAAACATACTTAAATGACTTATATAACTAAATCTAAAGATGTGGATCATAGGTTATGTATGAATATAATATATTATGCTAATAAATGATAACATGTGATAATCCTAACATGCAAAGCATGTTTATAACAATATATAATGCATAAAGAAGATAATAAAAGATAAAGTAAGTTAGAACTCCCTTAGAATCAGCCTTGATGATCTTCAATGGTGTGATCAAGTCATGAAGAAAGTTGGTGCTGACTAGGATTGTATCATAAATGAAATGCAAACATAGATGATAAATATATGCGCATGCTTAGCTAGTAGTATCATAATTATATAACTAAGATTAATGTGAAAAAGGTAAGTAAAAACTCCCTTGTCATTATTCCATGTGAACATGGATGAAAGTATGGTGAAACTGAGTGATGTGTGAAACAGGATAGCATCAAACATTCTTCCCATGTTTTGATGTTCTTCTGAATGAGAGATCACAATAGGGTAGATAGAACCCCTATTCACCACCTCAGTTTGGCTGTCAGTTTGAGGATGACATGTAGTGGAGAATAGCAACTTTGTCACTAACTTGCTCCATAGTGTCCTCTAAAAATGACTGAGGAACTTGACGTCACGATCCAACACAATGGTTTTGAGAAGTCCATTCAAACGCACCACCTCTTTGAAGAATAAGTTGGCTATATGTGTGGCATCGTCTGTCTTATGACAATGAATGAAATGAGCCATCTTAGAAAAGCGATCAACCACCACAAAATATGGAGTCTCTTCCATTTTTGGTCCTTAGCAGTCCTAGTACAAAATCCATGAAAATATCAACCCACGGCTCATTTGGAATAGGTAAAGGCATGTACATACCATGGGGCATGACTCTTGATTTAGCTCTCTCTCACACAAGGCATCGTTCAAATAATTTTTCAACGTCCCTCATCATTTTGGCCAAAAGAGGTGTTCCTTCAATGTGTGTAAGGTTTTATCTACCCTAAAATGTCTCATGAGTCCTCCTTCATGTGTTTTTCGAATCAAAACTTCTCGAATGGAACTTTTGGGAATGCAAAGCTGACCTTCCTTGAAAAGAAAGCCATCATGCTTGCAATATCTATCATGTGCACCTGTTTCACATAGCTTATACCTTTCTCCAAAATCAAGGTCAGTAGCATAGAGTTCTTTTATAAATGAAAACCCAAGTAATTTGGAATTCAAGGAGTTTAGTAGGATGTACCTTCTCGATAATGCGCCGGCCAGAACATTGTCCTTCTTTTAGTGAATGACAAAAGGAAAGGATTCAAGGAACTCTACCCACTTGGCATGCCGTTTGTTGAGTTTATGTTGTCCCTTAATATGCTTCAAGGCCTCGTGATCGGTGTGGATAACGAATTCCTTAGGCCATAGATAGTGTTGCCATGTCTTGAGTGCATACATTTCTTTATCATAAGTTGGATAATTCAATGTAGCACCATTGAGTTTTTCACTGAAATATGCAATTGGGCGTCCTTCTTGTGTCAACATAGCGCCTATCCCATGCCAGATGCAGCACACTCTATCTCAAAAGTCTTGTCAAAATTCGATAATGCTAACAAAGGTGCCTCGGTTAAACACTTCTTCACTTCTATGAATACACCTTCTTGTTCTTTACCCCAATTGAAGATTGAATTCTTCTATATGATCCTTGTTAAGGGGGCGGTAATAGAACTAAAATTAGGCACGAACCGTCAATAAAAGCTTGCCAAACCATGAAAGCTTCTCGCTTGACTAATGTTGGTGGGTCTCGGCCATTCTTGTATAGCTGTGATCTTTTCAAGATCTACCTTCAAACACTGTGAGCTCATAATAGATCCTAAGTAAGTTTATTAGTGCAGAAAACACATTTCTTAAAATTGGCATAGAGTTGCTCATCCCTTGATACAATCCTAATCAGCATCAACTTTCTTCATGACTTGATCACACTATTGAAGATCATTAAGGCCATTTCTAAGGGAGTTCTACCTTCCTTTATCTTTTATTATCTTCTTTATGCATTATATATTGTTATAAGCATGCTTTTGCATATTAGGATTATCATATGCTATCATTCATTTGCATAATATATGATATTCATGCATAGCCCATGATCCACATCTTTATAGTTAGTTTCCATGTTTGCATTGCATTAGTAGCTTAAGCATGCATCTTATTATAGCTTTATTTCAGCTCACAAATTTTTTTGTTCTCTTTAGGTACTAAGGATTAAGGCACAAGCTCAAAATAGCTCGAGGGTACTTGATTCAGCTTAAAGGCATCAGTAGGATCTCAAATTAGCTCACAACTAAAGGGAGTGCTCGGATCAGCTCAAAACCTAAGGAAGTCATTCTAAAGGAGCTCACAAGCTTGAAGGACCAGCTCACCTAGCTAAAGTCAGCTCAGAATAGCTCAAATCAGCTTGAAGATTGAGCTAGCTCTTTCAGCTAGCTACTCAGCTCAATCCAGCTCACTCCAAGCTCAACCAGCTCACTTTAGCTCCACCTATACATGCCAGCTCACCACCCCAAGGGTCATGTCCCCTTCTAAGGAACATGCCTGATGTAATGGTGGTCGTTCTTGAAGTTGTTGTAGCTTCTTTGATTGTTGGATCTAGGAAGGAAGCAAAAAAACCTGCAAGCAAGATAGGCTTCAATAGAAGATAAAGTAAGGTGATAAGGGAACATTGGATAAATGAATTACTTGTATTTGTTGCCTTGTTTTGAGTAAATGAATGTTAAATAAATTACTTGTATTGGAATGATTGTTAAATGAATTACTTGTATTGTTGCCTTGTTTTGAATAAATGAATGTGCTTGTCTTGACCATGATTCACTTGTATGAAATATTAGAACGAGAAGGGAACATTGGAGAAGGGTCTATCTAAGGAGGAGCATTCAAAAGCTAGACACAAAGGAATTTGGATCCAAGATTAGCTAAGCTTGGAGTATTGTGAGTGTAGTTTACAATAGGGTTATGACTTAGGTCCTAACCAAATGTGCATGATTATCTTGTTGCCATTGATATGCCATGTTAATGGTCTCAATTTTAACTTGAATATGAATAGAAGGGAAGAATGGACTAAGCTAAAATTGTGAATAAGTAATAGCATGCAAAATTGAGAAATTAATTAGAAAGAAAAGTGAAAACAAATGTATGCTTACATGCCTATATGACTTGTTATAATGCTTGCTTGATAGTTCTCTTTGGTACAAAAGCTTGATTCTTGATTCCTTAATTGTGATCATTTCGAATGAGTGCTTAAATGTACCTCTATGATTCAAATACTTGTTAACATGATATAAATTATGAATTAAAGATCTTGCTTGATGCCTAAGAAATGGCATATGTTAATTGGTTGCTTGAATGACAAGATTAAATTGTAAAGTGTAGAGCTAAGGCTCAATTGGCCTAAGGGCTGTGTATATGAACATGATCTTGCAATGTATCACTTGAATTGATCCTTGAATAAGTTATTGCTTGACATAAACATGTAATACTTGAATAAGTGATTCATAATTGAACAAAGCCTTGGTTGTTAGTGGTCATAGGTAGAAGGGCATGCCTTAGAGTCTAGAGCTCATTGTGTAAGGGTGGACTACGGTCCAGGGCTAAGGCCCCTATTTGGCGACAGACGGAGGGTATGTATGTGTGGTCTTTGGTGACAGTAGGAGGGTTGACCAGTACTACGGTACAATAATACAGTACATCTTGCGTACTACAGTACATCTTGTGGTGACAGTTGGTTGGAGACTTGATTACCTAATCAAACTAAGAACCAAGGATTGTGTTAAAGATATTAAATGGACTAATATCACCTTGAATATTTGAATCACTTGTCTCAAAATTTTGCTATTGAATTTCTTACTTGAATTACTTGTCTTGAATCCATGTTACTTAAATTACTTGTCTTGAAACCATGTTACTTGAACTTCTTGTCTTGAAAGCTTTCTACTCGAAATACTTATATTGACTTGAATTGGATAAAGTGTGAATTGTGATTCATTGCCTCTTGCATCTTGTACTATTCAAATTGCCTTGAAATCCTTAGTTAGAATCATTCTTGATTAATTAACACTTACCTTGATATAATAATTGGTTAGATCTAGTTGCTACCTCACTAAGTACAATCTTGTACTTATCACTCTCGTTTTCATCCTTTCCAACCACAGGTTAAGGATTCAATCGTTGCTTGATACTGAAGCCTGATTTCTTGAGCTGGAAGCAAGACACAAGCATAGCTAAAGTATGGACATACTTGTTTTGTACTCCCCTAGTTGGTGGCACATAGTTGAATATACTGTCTAGTGCATGCATTTTTGATACTTGGAAACTTGTATATGTATATATGTCTTGAATGGTCTTCCATGCTATGATTTTGGTTGATAATGTAAATGAAGTAATGAACTTAAGTTCTATGTATTGAAAGTATGATGCTGCGTATATTGTTATGTTTATAATGAATGTTCAATTGATAACCTAGCCTTGTACCATTCGAATATCTTGTAAAATGATATAGTCACTTGTATAAGCATAACATGTATATGTATTGTTATAAGTTGAATGGTAAATGTCGCAAGGTAAGGCATGGCATTTGGCTTGCTTGGAATCAATGTATGTTCCCATGATTCATGTTTAATAAGTTAAGTATGTAATGTCACATGTACCATGATAAAGAGTAAAGAAAAGAAATGAAGCATGCTTGCTTATTTAGGTTTCGAATAATGATGATGTTAAGAAAAAATTTTGGTAACCTATAATGTATGTAAAGATGATTGCTTGCGTGATAAGAAATGAAGCATAACATGTTTAATGAGTTAGCCCTTTCCTTGCTCGATCTTGCTTGTATTGTACGATAGTAACGCTCCTGAACCGGTTTCCTGCCAACCCGGGGTAGGGGGTGTTACACATGTCCCTAGCTAATTGGAGGGAAAACACAATGGGTGCCAAACACCAATGGAGGGAAAGCCTTTTTGCACCAAAACCAAGTGGAGGGAGACACCAACATGGCCGAATCATCACCAGCCCTTTGGAGGGAGTCACGGGCAACCTTTGGAGGAAGACACCTACCTATTCGGATGGCCACACCCTTAGAAAACTATAAATAGGACATTTCATTTTATTTGTAAACAACCTCAATTTTATCAATTAAATTACTTATGAATTTTTTTCTCTTTTAGTTTTTTTTTAAACTTTATCGACTTATTGAGTCTTTGTGCTTGTGGCGTCAACCCTTCTATTCCTTTCATACTTTTGGTTCCTATCTCTTTATAGATAGTGGATCAAAGTCCCTTTTTACCACCCCTTAAAGATATCATATAAGGCTTGGGTTTAGGATCTCTATAGCCTAGATTCTTCCTTTATTCTTTAAGATAATATCATCCCATATTTTACCCTACCATTACCACTATCCTTCATCCATTTTCTAGCCCAAATTACCCTACAAAAACCGCCCACTACACTTCACCAAATCTGCCCAACTTCATCATTCTTTCCCACATCCTTATCACCTTAATTTATCTTCTATTTAAGCCTATCTTGCTTGCAGGTTTCTTGCTTCCTTCCTAGATCCAACAATCAAAGAAGCCGTCTACAACAACTTCAAGAACGACCACTATTACATTAGGCATGTTCCTTAGAAGGGGACATGACCATTGGTGATACGGAAGCTAGGATCCAAGAATTACCTCAAAATCTAGGAACCCTCAGATCACAATTAATCTAGCAAACTCACTAATATGATCCGAGAAAACCCCAAACTGCACGTTCAGCAAACCGATAATAAAGTATGATCTTGATGTAGAAAACGAGATAAGATGAATTTGATGGTGGCGGTGTTGGATAGATTTGTCCTTGGCACCCTCCTAATCGCAATTGAATAGGCAAACACCTGCAAATGGCACGAATCTCTCCGATGAATGGATGATGACGAGATAGATGTTGTAGAATATTTTGTCCTCGGCACCCTCTTAGACGCGATTATCTAAGCAAGCAACCTCAAGCAGCTCTAACCCACCCTCCTAGATGCATTTACCTAGGCAAGCAAGAGTGTGAAGATGATCTCCATTACAAGAACTTGACGAACTTACATTGAAGAAGACTTCTGATACGAAAAATAACAAGGCAAATCTATCTACCTTGAAAATAAAATGGCCCACGGCCAAAGGTTTTTGCAACTCATAAATTCATGATGTTGTTCTTATTAGTGAAGCAAATATGCCTTTAAATAGGCTACAAATGAAGAGTTCAACTTAAATTAGGAAAAGTAAAGATAATAATAAAATAAATAAACATATTTTATCTAACCTAAAAAACTAATAAATAAATAACAAATCTAATCCTAAATCATCTAAATATCTTCATAAAGAATCCTAGAGTAAATTTAAGTACAAATAATCAATAAAATATTGAAAATTCGTAATAAATAATATTTCCTGTGATAAAATCGTATAGAGATTTTTGTTCGCACAGTCTTCACTAAAATGGACATAACTTGAGATCCCGATGTCGAGTTGATGCGTTGGAAAGCTAAGAGACAGTGGAATATGTTTGAAGAAGACATGTAGACTCAGAAGTGCCCGGATCCCATCCGAAAATTCGATACAAGTCGGCTGAAATTCTAGACTTATAAAATAGCTTCAACTCTTTGGCTACAATGCATCATTTTAGCCCCCCATACATGTATCATTCTCCCCCTGTTGAAAACGATTCGTCCCGAATCTTAAGAGTTATTGATCACAACCTTCAAGTCTCTTGAGATGTCTTCAGGAATGAAATATTAAAACTAGGATCTATATAGAGAATTATATCTTTTTTCTTTTTTCTCAACTACTAAAACAACAGTAAAAGATAATTGTTTCAAACGCCTAAACCAAGGCTCTGATTACCAATTGATATGGAAGCCAGGATCCAAGAATTACCTCAAAATCTAGGAACCCTCAGATCACAATTAATCTAGCAAACTCACTAATATGATCCGAGAAAACCCCAAACTCCACGTTCAGCAAACCGATAATAAAGCATGATCTTGGTGTAGAAAACGAGATAGGATGAATTTGATGGTGGCGGTGTTGGATAGATTTGTCCTTGGCACCCTCCTAATCGCAATTGAATAGGCAAACACCTGCAAACGGCACGAATCTCTCCGATAAATGGATGATGACGAGATAGATGTTGTAGGATATTTTGTCCTCGGCACCCTCTTAGACGCGATTATCTAAGCAAGCAACCTCAAGCGGCTCTAACCCACCCTCCTAGATGCAATTACCTAGGCAAGCAAGAGTGTGAAGATGATCTCCATTACAAGAACTTGACGAACTTACGTTGAAGAAGACTTCTGATACGAAAAATAACAAGGCAAATCTATCTACCTTGAAAATAAAATGGCCCATGGCCAAAGGTTTTTGCGACTCATAAATTCATGATGTTGTTCTTATTAGTGAAGCAAATATACCTTTAAATAGGCTACAAATGAAGAGTTCAACTTAAATTAGGAAAAGTAAAGATAATAATAAAATAAATAAACATATTTTATCTAACCTAAAAAACTAATAAATAAATAAAAAATCTAATCCTAAATCATCTAAATATCTTCATAAAGAATCCTAGATTAAATTTAAGTACAAATAATCAATAAAATTATTGAAAATTCGTAATAAATAATATTTCCCGTAATAAAATCGTATAGAGATTTCTGCTCGCACAGACTTCACTAAAATGGACATTACTTGAGATCCCTATGTCGGATTGATGCGTTTCAAGATGCGTTGGAAAACTAAGAGACAGAGGAATATGTTAGAAGAAGACATGTAGACTCGGAAGTGCCCGGATCCCATCCGAAAATTCGATGCAAGTCGGCTGAAATTCCAGACTTATAAAACAACTTCAACTCTTTGGCTACAATGCATCATTTTAGCCCCCCATACATGTAACACTTGAGGCGGTGAGCTGGCATGTGTAGGTGGAGCTAAAGTGAGCTGGTTGAGCTTGGAGTGAGCTGGATTGAGCTGAGCTAGCTAGCTGAAAGAGCTAGCTCAATCTTCAAGCTGATTTGAGCTATTTTGAGCTGACTTTAGCTAGGTGAGCTGGTCCTTCAAGCTTGTGAGCTCCTTTAGAATGACTTCCTTAGGTTTTGAGTTGATCTGAGCACTCCCTTTAGTTGTGAGCTAATCTGAGCTCTTACTGATGCCTTTAAGCTGAATCAAGTACCCTCGAGCTATTTTTAGCTTGTGCCTTCATCCTTAGTACCTAAAGAGAACAAAAAAAATTGTGAGCTGAAATAAAGCTATAATAAGATGCATGCTTAAGCTAATAATGCAATGCAAACATGGAAACTAAGTATAAAGATGTGGATCATGGGCTATGCATGAATATCATATATTATGCAAATGAATGATAGCATATGATAATCCTAATATGCAAAAGCATGCTTATAACAATATATAATGCATAAAGAAGATAATAAAAGATAAAGTAAGGTAGAACTCCCTTAGAAATAGCCTTAATGATCTTCAATAGTGTGATCAAGTCATGAAGAAAGTTGATGCTGATTAGGATTGTATCAAGGGATGAGCAACTCTATGCCAATCTTAAGAAATGTGTTTTCTACACTAATAAACTTACTTAGGATTTATTATGAGCTCACAGTGTTTGAAGGTAGATCTTGAAAAGATCACAGCTATACAAGAATGGCCGAGACCCACCAACATTAGTCAAGTGAGAAGCTTTCATGGTTTGGCAAGCTTTTATTGACGGTTCGTGCCTAATTCCAGTTCTATTACCGCCCCCTTAACAGGGATCATAAAGAAGAATTCAATCCTCAATTGGGGTAAAGAACAAGAAGGTGTATTCATAGAAGTGAAGAAGTGTTTAACCGAGGCATCTTTGTTAGCATTACCGAATTTTGACAAGACTTTTGAGATAGAGTGTGCTGCATCTGGCATTGGGATAGGCACTGTGTTACACAAGAAGGATGCGCAATCGCATATTTTAGTGAAAAACTCAATGGTGCTACATTGAATTATCCAACTTATGATAAAGAAATGTATGCACTCATTTGAGCACTCAAGACATGGAAACACTATCTATGGCCTAAGGAATTCGTTATCCACACCGATCACGAGGCCTTGAAGCATATTAAGGGACAACATAAACTCAACAAACGGCATGCCAAGTGGGTAGAGTTCCTTGAACCATTTCCTTATGTCATTCACTACAAGAAGGGTAAGGAAAACATTGTGGCCGACGCATTATCGAGAAGGTACATCCTACTCAACTCCTTGAATTCCAAATTACTTGGGTTTTCATTTATAAAAGAACTCTATGCTATTGACCTTGATTTTGGAGAAAGGTATAAAAGCTATGTGAAACAGGTGCACATGATAGATATTACAAGCATGATGGGTTTCTTTTCAAGGAAGGTCAGCTTTGCATTCCCAAAAGTTCCCATTCGAGAAGTTTTGATCCGAAAAGCACATGAAGGAGGACTCATGGGACATTTTAGGGTAGACAAAACCTTACACACATTGAAGGAACACCTCTTTTGGCCAAAATGAAGAGGGACGTTGAAAAATTATGTGAACGATGCCTTGTGTGCGAGAGAGCTAAATCAAGAGTCATGCCTCATGGAATGTACATGCCTTTACCTATTCCAAATGAGCCGTGGGTTGATATTTCCGTGGATTTTGTACTAGGACTGCTAAAGACCAAAAATGGAAGAGACTCCATATTTGTGGTGGTTGAATCGCTTTTCTAAGATGGCTCATTTCATTCCTTGTCATAAGACAGACGATGCCACACATATAGCCAACTTATTCTTCAAAGAGGTGGTTCGTTTGAATGGACTTCTCAAAACCATTGTGTTGGATCGTGACGTCAAGTTCCTCAGTCATTTTTGGACGACACTATGGAGCAAGTTAGTGACAAAGTTGCTATTCTCCACTACATGTTATCCTCAAACTGACGACCAAACCGAGGTGGTGAATAGGGGTCCTATCTACCCTATTGTGATCTCTCACTCAGAAGAACATCAAAACATGGGAAGAATGTTTGATGCTATCTTGTTTCACACATCACTCAGTTTCACTATACTTTCATCTGTGTTCACATGGAATAATGACAAGGGAGTTTTTACTTACCTTTTTCACATGGAATTATGATACTACTAGCTAAGCATGCACATATATTTATCATCTATGTTTGCATTTCATTTATGATACAATCCTAGTCAGCACCAACTTTCTTCATGACTTGATCACACCATTGAATATCATCAAGGCTGATTCTAAGGGAGTTCTACCTTACTTTATCTTTTATTATCTTCTTTATGCATTATATTGTTATAAACATGCTTTGCATGTTAGGATTAACATATGTTATCATTTATTAGCATAATATATTATATTCATGCATAACCAATGATCCACATCTTTAGATTTAGTTATATAAGTCATTTAAGTATGTTTGCTTTGCATTGCATCTTTAAACTTAAGTATGCATCATATTTTAGCTTTATTTCAGCTCACACATTGTTTGTTGTTCTCTTTAGGTACTAAGGATGAAGGCACAAGTTCAATACAGCTCAAAGACCTCACCACAAACTCGGATTAGCTCCAGGACATTCAAGGTAGCTCGAGTTAGCTCAAGGAGTCCAATAGAAGCTCAAATTAGCTAAAAACTTGAGGAAAACATTCTAAAGGAGCTCATAAGCTTGAAGGATCAACTCATCTAGCTATAGTCAGCTTGGAATAGCTCAAATCAACTTGAAGATTGAGCTAGCAGCTAGCTAGCTCAACTCAATCCAGCTCACTCCAAGCTCAACCAACTCACTTTAGCTCCACCTACACATGCCAGCTCACCACCCCAAGGTCATGTCCCCTCCTAAGGAACATGTCCTACACTTTGGAGGGAAACTTGAAAATGAGTGGCAAACACATGGAGGAAAAATCATGAGCGCGCCAAAATGAAGAGTTCCAACCAAATCACTCTTCATTGGGCAGATTCATCACCAAAAAGGTTAGTCAGATTGTTTACCATTTTCGAGTAGGATACAAGCATAACTGGGTTGAGATGTCTTCATGAAACTTGTTCTCCTCTCTACTAGCTTTCCAGTACATGTTGAATCGCCTCAATCCAATATCGGTAGCTCGAGATATCTCCAGATTACCTAAGGAAGTGCAGACTTGAATTTCATACGAGAAATTACAATTTTTCACTCAAATGTTTGTGCGCCAAAACCATTTGGAGGGAGACACCAAGATGGTCGAACCATCACCAGCCCCTTGGAGGGAGTCACGACTAGCCTTTGGAGGGAGATAAATGCCTATTCGGCTACCCCTTCATCTATATATTGCCCATTCAGACTCACCCCTAGAAAACTATAAATAGGGGATTTCATTTCATTTGTAAACACACCTCAATTTTTATCAATCAAATTACTTGTGAGAATTTTCTCTCTTTTAGTTTTTTTAGAACTTTATCGACTTATTAAGTACTTTGTACTTGTGGCATCATTCCTTCTATTCACCTTGATACTTTCGGTTCCTATCTCTTTATATATAGTGGGTCAAAGTCCTTTCTACCATCCCTTAAAAAATCATGTAAGGTTTGGGGTTATGCTCTTTATAGCATAGTTTCTTCCTTGAGTTCTTAAGATACTACCTTCACAATTTCCATTACCATTTCTTTTACCTATCTTAACATCTTCCACAGCCACCACCAAACTATCTTTCATTCTTTCAAGACTATCTTACTTGCAGGTTTCTTCCTTCCTTCCAAGATCCAACAATTAAAGAAGTCATCTCCAACAACAAAAGAACGACGGTTACACAGATTTGCATCATTTAGTATCAGAGCTATTGGTGGAAAAAGCAAGTGCATCAAGTGAAGCCCAATTCAAGAAAAGCAAAAAGAATTTGTAAGTGGCTATCTTTGTCATTTCAGTTTGTGAAAAAAAAAGAAAAAAAGAAAAAAGAATCGAAAAGTACAAAAGAAAAGAAAAGATAAGAAAGTTTGGATAGCACAAGTTTAAGGGTTAAAAGCACAACAACACCATCTTCTTCAAGACTTTGATTGTTGGTCAAGAAAGGTTGTGAGTTTCTTGCCACGTAAGTAACCCTTTCTTTTTTACCTTTTCTATTCTAAACTTACCTTTACACCATATTTTCTCCTTTTTCTTTTTAAAATAACATTTCAGCGATGCACAAGATACAAAACTTGCCTAAGTCTTGAGTAAGTTCCTAAAGAACTTCAAGAGAGAAGGGAGTGGAAAAAGGCAAATTGAGAGTGTGAGATCAGAAGGGGATAATAAAAGCCAAATAACATCCCAGAGTGCAAACACGAGCGTTGAGTGGAGTGAAATTTCCTTGGAGTGAATTTGTGAGGTTTTTGTTGAGTGCAAATCTGGTAAGGCCTTTTCATTTTCTTATTTCATCACTAACAAATGGCACAAAATTCTTTTCCATCTACTTCCAGCAGGGTTCTTGTTGTTAAAAGAACATTAAGCCTACAAGCTAAGGATGATGACCGGCAAAGGGATAACATCTTCTACACCCGATGCCATGTGAATGACAAAACATGCTTCATGATCATCGATGGAGGAAGTTGCACCAACTTGGCAAGTACCCTAATGGTAGACAAACTTGGATTGAAGACTTCAAAGCACCCGAGCCCTTACAAGCTGCAATGGCTGGATGAGGGAGGCGAATTAAAAGTCACTAAACAAGTACTCATCCCATTCGCATCAAAAATTACAAAGATGAAGTCTTATGTGATGTGCTTCCTATGAATGCAAGTCCTATGCTATTGGGGCGACCATGGCAATTCGAAAAATGAGCCACACATGATGGATACACCAATAGGTACTCATTCTCTCACAAGGGGAGGAAATTTATCTTGGTCCCTCTAACTCTGAGCCAAGTACATCATGACCAGATCCAACTGAGTAAAAGGATCGATGAGTGGATTAAGAGCAAGAAAGAAGAAGATCTCAAAAAGGGGGAAGAAATCAAAGAGAAAACAATAGAAAAAACATTTTGAAGAACAATTGGAGATTGAGATTGTGGATGAAAAATGAGTTGGAGTTGAAAATGAAAAGAAGAAAGGTGGAGAAAAAAATGAGAATGAGAAGCAGATTTTATCTAACAATTATTTTCCTTCTATTCATGATTTTTCATTTTTACAGGTTGGTGAAAGGATAACTCTAAAGGATTTCCCGAATACATTGCCAATCATGAAGACAATCCAGCATCCTCAATGTGTTAATGATGGTATTGATGAGAAAATCCCAAAAGATGTGTAAAACGAGTCCCTCATCATCAAGCAACCCACACCCATTGAGATTGTCAAACATCCTCCATGGTTTGCAATTTCTTTCTATTTTGTTATAAGTTTCTCTTTCTCTAACCTTGGTTTGTTTTGCAGAAAAATGATTCACCTACATGGAGTAATGCTACCAATTGGTGATGACAAGTTTCTTTGCCATTTTGAGATTGGTTGGAGTGTCAAATTCAATACTAAACTTGAATCGTTCATTTTACCAAAGAAAGATCAACTCAAGGATGTAAAGTAGGGACTATCCACCTATTCCAAAGAAATTTTTCGAAGAGGTACAAGAGCAAGGAAAGTTGGCATAAATCATAAGGATTTGTTTGTGAAAAGATTTGAAGAAATGACGAAAGATCGTGATTTTACCAACCCTCATGATGGATCAAAGGGAGAAGTTGAAAAGATACGTACCTTCACCAAAGGTCATGCTGTTTCAGACCAAGGAGTGATTCAAAGAACGAGTTTCGTTCCCAAAACGCGTGATGTTTCCAAAGGAGGATTCCAAAGAGATCATGCCTATTTGAAGAAGGATGAACTGGGAAGATTGAAGGTTTCACTTGGGAAAAGAAGTGAGAATTCGTCTACCCTAACAACAAAGAGGTGTCCATTAAAGAACACTTTTGATTTGAGGACAAATCGCCAAAAAGAAGGGGATGATGATACAATCCTAGTCAGCACCAACTTTCTTCATGACTTGATCACACCATTGAAGATCATCAAGGCTGATTCTAAGGGAGTTCTACCTTACTTTATCTTTTATTATCTTCTTTATGCATTATATATTGTTTATAAACATGCTTTGCATGTTAGGATTATCATATGTTATCATTTATTTGCATATTATATGATATTCATGCATAACCTATGATCCACATCTTTAGATTTAGTTATATAAGTCATTTAAGTATGTTTGTGTTGCATTGCATCTTTAAACTTAAGTATGCATCATATTTTAGCTTTATTTCAGCTCACACATTGTTTGTTGTTCTCTTTAGGCACTAAGGATGAAGGCACAAGCTCTATAGCTCAAAGACCTTGCAACAAGCTCAGATTAGTTCCAGGATATTCAAGGAAGCTCGGATTAGCTCAAGGAGTCCAATAAAAGCTCGAATCAGCTCAAAACTTAAGGAGAACATTCTAAAGGAGCTCACAAGCTTGAAAGATTCGTTCACCTAGCTAAAGTCAACTCAGAATACCTCAAATCAGCTTGAAGATTGAGCTAGCTCTTTCAACTAGCTAGCTCAGCTCACTCCAAGCTCAACCAGCTCACTTCAACTCCACCTACACATGCCAGCTCACCACCCCAAGGGTCATGTCCCCTCCTAAGGAACATGTCCTACACTTTGGAGGGAAACTTGAAAATGGGCGGCAAACACATGGAGGGAAAGCATGAGTGCACCAAAACAAAGAGTTCCATCCAAATCACTCTTCACATTGGGCAAATTCATCACCAAAAACGTCAGTCAGATTGTTTTCCATTTTCGAGTAGGATACAAGGATAACTAGGTTGAGAAGTCTCCATGAAACTTATTCTCCTCTCTCTTAGCTTTCCAACGCATGTTGAATCGCATCAATCCAATATCGGTAGCTCGAGATATCTCCAGATTACCGAAGGAAGTGCATACTAGAATTTCATACAAGAAATTACAGCTTTTCACTCAAATGTTTGTGTGCCAAAACCATTTGGAGGGAGACACCAAGATGGCCGAACCATCACCAGCCCCTTGGAGGGAGTCACGACCAGCCTTTGGAGGGAGATTGATGCCTATTCGGCTACCCCTTCATCTATGTGGGGCATTTCATTTCATTTATAGACACACCTCATTTTTTATTAGAACTTTATCGACTTATCAAGTACTTTGTACTTGTGGCGTCATTCCTTCTATTCACCTTGATACTTTCGGTTCCTATCTCTTTATAGATAGTAGGTCAATGTCCTTTCTACCATCCCTTAAGAAATCATTTAAGGTCCGGGGTTATGCTCTAAAGAGCATAGTTTCTTCCTTGAGTTCTTAAGATCCTCACCATTTTCATCCATTTTCATCACCATTTCTTTTCACCTATCTTAACATCTTCCGCAGTCACCACCAAACTACCTTTCATTCTTTCAAGCCTATCTTGCATGCAGGTTTCTTGCATCCTTCCTAGATCCAACAATCAAAGATGTCATCTCCAACAACAAAAGAATGACGGCTACACATATTTGCATCAATTTATGTTTAACATCATGCTTAGTGTTTTTGGGTACCATGACATCTTTCCATACATTATACCCTACACTTTGCACATTAAGTAGTGTTTCATGCATGCATATTGAGTATAACTACATCTTTACTTTAAGTGTAATATTACTTTATAATATAAGTATTCATTATGTGTTTTTCGTTTCTTATTCGTAGGACTTATCATCTACATTCAAAGGGGAGAATTGAAGGGCAGCTCACCTAAAGCATACTCAGCTCAATTCAAGCTCAAACTAGCTCATGCAATTCGGTTCAAGCTTACAGAAGCACATTCAACTCCAACAAGCTCCAAATTAGCTCGAGATAGCTCAAGGACACTGGAGGACAAGCTCACTGAGCTAGCTAGCTCAGCTCAAGTCAGCACACTCCTAGCTCGATCAACTCAGCTCAAGCTACAACCTTCACCTCAACACCCAAAGGGCACAAACCCTCGCAAGAGATATGGCCGACCACCTTGTAGGGAACATGAGTTTGGGCGCCAAGAATTTGGAGGGAAACACAATGAGGGAGGCACCATTCAGCTGAAACATTGCAAGGCCATTTAGAGGGAGTTACGACTGGCCATTGAAGGGATACTTCTCCCTTAGATGAATAGTGTCACAGTCCAAACCTTTTGGTCTGAGACAGTTGCGCAAGGATCCGCCCAAGGGGTTCAAAGTGGATCATCGGACTTGCCAAGACCACCAGACTTGGCCCAACACTTGGAGAATGCTAGAGAGCCCGATCACACTAGCTCTTCGGAAATGGCAGGAGACAAGAAGTCAAACGAGGAATCTTGCCATATCGGGTGTGATCAACTATCTGAGGAGAGAAACCTACTAATTGATGTAATTAGGTAGGATTTGATATTCTTTCCTAGATTAGAGATTCTTGTAAGGATTTGGGCTAATCCTGGCCATCCATGTAAATCGATATGGACCATTGATTGAGTGGGAGATCAACTATAAATAGAGAGCCTCCCACTCTCATTTGTATCATCCAATCCATCTCATTCCATTCATTCTCTCATTTGAGAAGAGTAATAAGACTCTGAGGCATTTACTCTAGTTTTCCTCTTGTTCCTTTCAATTGTCTTTGTTTCTAAAGCTCTTTGAGCTAGTTGCCTCTCGAGTGGCCAAGAGTAGCCACCATAGAGCTTAAAGCGCTTCCACATCCATCGAAGCCTGGAGGGCTTGTCTGAGCCGTTACCGAGCAGGAGTACTCGCAAGGCTGGTTGAAGGCTTACTTAGGATCGGGAATTGACCGATTAGCGTCAAGGGCGTCTAAGGCCGCACGGATCACTAGGGTTGAGCCCTAGCCCCGTGACAAGTGGTATTAGAGCGAGACGAGGGGCTTGCGTTCGAGCCACCTTGCAGTTACAGTCAACGTGGCAAGGATTTGCGTTCGAGCTAGTCAAAGTGAGCAAGCTAGTTCGTGGCAAAGAAGTGACCGATATGGCATCAAAATGGAAGACATTGAACGAGGTAAGACAAAGAGATTACGTTTCTACTCAGACGTTTGATTCTTTCAGGAAGGAATACGACGTCATGAGCGAGATGTTGAACAACCAAGATTTCTCCCTCAAAGAAACCATGGAGTCCATGAAGGAGGTCCAGGGTGTCTTGGAGTCTCGCCTTGAAAAATTAGAGTCCATGGAGGACAGGTTCAAGGACGACACACGACGAGTTCGCAACGAGGTAGAGATAGTTCGACAGAGTAATGCTTGTGAAGTCGAGGTGAAGGCTTTGCGGATCGAGGTGAATGAGCTCAAGGAAGAGCTACTCAGTTGCAAGAGTGCAATGAGTGAATGGGGTGCGCTTGCCACCATCTTAGAAGGACTTGGGCCTGGGGCGAGGCTTGCATTGGAGCAAGGAGGTGCCCAGATTCGGGAGGCCAAAGATGCGGCCGAGTTGTTGACCGAGCCTGCGGGAGACAAGCTAAGTGCCGAGATGTCCAAGCCCACGACGAGTGACTGTGGGAATGGCGAGGCTAAGTCCGTGGCAAAGAAGAAGGCGAGCAGGAAGATGAAGTGCTACTTCTGCGATGGCCCACATGTGATAAGGAGCTGTCCCGAGAAGAATCGCCTTGCTGCACTCATCAAGAGAGAAGATGAGCCAGAAGGGGAAGTAGTGCGACTTGGCACAATTGCGAGTGTCAATAAGCCAAGGGAAATCCAAGGTGCGACTACGAGTGCCAAAGTAGTCAAGCCAAGGTCGAGCCGCGGTGCGATAGCGAATGAGAAAGCCGTCAAGCCGAGGGTGAAGAAGATGCAATTGGAGTGCTACCAGTGTAAGGGGCCTCTCACAAGTTGCGGAGATGCCCAGTTTGAGCCAAAGAGTCCAAGACGAGGGACAAGCCCGAAGGAAGCGAGGCTATAAAGCTTGGTTCAAAGCCGTCTAGTTCTGCCAAGGCCAAGGGAGACCGAAAGAAGAAAAAGGTGAACATGTCCAGGAAAGCTAGGAGAGTGCTTACCGAGGATGTTCGGGAAAATAACATCGCTTTTGAGACCAATGGAGCGTCGAAAGGGGGCCAAGCCGAGGGACATTGCAACCTTGGAGACACCACCCATGGGCAAGGTGGGGAACGAGCGAAGGACTTCGGGTAAGAAGTGCCAACGCAAGAGGAAGCACCGAACTTCGAGGAAGAAGAGTCGATGCAAGAAGAGTGCACCAAACTTCAAGTCAGAGGGGCGAGTGCAACGAGGGTCAACGGACCTTACGCAAAAGGTGCCGATTCATGCAAAGAACTTCAATGAGGAAGGTTCAATGCAAAGGGGGCCAGACTTCGCGGAGACAGAAGGGCTGACCCATTTTAGAGTAAATGCAACTGAGAGAAAGGTACATCTCAAACACCACTCTAGTGTTTTTGAGTTTGATTTGCCGAGTTTGGTGAGCATAGGTCGAGTTGGACCTAACCATCGATGCGGGAGAGACGAAGCTTGGAAGGGACCTTTCAGAGTTCTAAGGAGCCAAACTGATGGGCTGACGAGTCTGAGAGTTCGTCCGGTGTTCAAAGTGGTGACACCCAAGACTTTGCCGTGGGATCAAGGCAAACCAAGGCTTGTAGGAGAAAGCTCCTACAACGGCGATGTATCCGAAGGCGTCATAGCATGCGACATCACTTGGCGGGAAGAGTCGGGGCGAGCAGTCCTTATGGCCATGAGCAAGCCGAGACGTCGAGAAGCCACCAAGACGATGTGAGTAATGGTGCAGAGGATCGAGGAAATCCATGGCGGCAGGAGCCGAGGCGAGCAGTTCATATGGGGGAACAACACCAAGCCGAGGCAACAGGTAGCAGCATCCAAGGAGGCTCTGTCCAGGATCGTTTTAGTGCAGCGACGAGGGCGTCGCCAAGTTCAGTGGGGGAGAATGTCACGGCCCAAACCTTTTGGTCTGAGACAGTTGCGCAAGGATCCGGCCAAGGAGTTCAAAGCGGATCATCAGACTTGCCAAGACCACCAGACTTGGCCCAACACTTGGAGAATGCTAGAGAGCCCGATCACACTAGCTCTTCGGAAATGGCAGAAGACAAGAAAATTCAAACGAGGAATCTTGCCATATCGGGTGTGATCAACTATCTGAGGAAAGAAACCTACTAATTGATGTAATTAGGTAGGATTTGATATTCTTTCCTAGATTAGAGATTCTTGTAAGGATTTGGGCTAATCCTGGCCATCCATGTAAATTGATCCAGACCATTGATTGAGTGGGAGCTCAACTATAAATAGAGAGCCTCTCACTCTCATTTGTATCATCCAATCCATCTCATTTCATTCATTGTCTCATTTGAGAAGAGTAATAAGACTCTAAGGCATTTACTCTAGTTTTCCTCTTGTTCCTTTCAATTGTCTTTGTTTCCAAAGCTCTTTGAGCTAGTTGCCTCTCGAGTGGCCAAGAGTAGCCACCATAGTGCTTAAAGCGCTTCCGCATCCATTGAAGCCTGGAGGGCTTGTCCGGGCCGTTGCCGAGCAGAAGTACTCGCAAGGCTGGTTGAAGGCTTACTTAGGCGCAGGAATCGACCGATTAGCGTCAAGGGCATCTAAGGCCGCACGGATCACTAGGGTTGAGCCCTAGCCCCGTGACAATAGGCATGTACCCTTTCAGCCAAACCCCTTTGTACATTATAAATATGGTCATTCAGCCACTTTTGTAAACATCAACTCTTTCCTTTGAATACAAATTACTTTGTGAGGTTTTCTCTCAAACTTGTTCTTTTTAAAACTTTATTAACTTATTGATACATGCATGAGCGGGGTCAAATTACTCATATTGGACAAGAAGTTGAAGTTGTTCGATGCAAAGGCCAAAACAATGCACGCATAGGAGGTCAAAAACGATGCATCTTGGACAAGAAACTAAATCTGTTTTTGAAGTCTGAAAAGTCAGCCAACTTGACGAGTTTTCGGATGGGATCTAGGCATTTCTGGGACGAGTTATCTTCTAACAAATTGTCTATCATTTAGTTAGCTTTCCAATGCATCTTGAAACGCGTCAATCGGATATCGGGAACTCAAGATATGTCCAATTTACTAAAGACTGGGCATGCAGAAAACTGGATACAGGATTTTGTAAAATTCAGCCCAAAAGCTAACATATAAGGCTTTGGATGAATTAAACTTATCCCAACCTAATTATTAATATTTAAATTATGTTTTTAGGGTTTTATATACTTTAGGAACCAGCCACCCTTCTCTCAAGCTGTTAGATCAAGTCCAATTTAAAGGACCAAATTTGTTTGTATATTTTATTCATTCTTAGCTTTAGGTAAAGGCACCTTTCATCTATAAAAGGATGATACTTTGTTCTTTGTTTGAGAAGATTTCATTGATTAATAAAAATTCTCTTTAGTATTCTTTGAGTTTGCAAGTGTTCGGTAAACTTGTCTAGAAGCCATCTTCAACATAAGATCATCGAGTTCTTGTGAGGGAGATCATCTTCACACTCTTGCTTGCCTAGGTAATTGCATCTAGGAGGGTGGGTTAGAGCCGCTTGAGCTTGCTTGCTTAGATAATTGCGTCTAAGAGGGTGCTGAGGACAAAACAACAACAACGATTCGCAAGTCATCTTCATCTTCAACCTTCACACCATCTTCCATAATTCCATAAACATACAACAAAGAAGTCTTGAAGTTGATGATTGTTCTCTCATTGCCGATTTAGATTCGAGGACGAATCCTTTTGAGGAGTGGGGGAATGATACATGCATGAGCGAGGTCAAATTACTCATATTGGACAAGAAGTTGAAGTTGTTCGATGCAAACAATAAAGGCCAAAACAATGCACGCATAGGAGGTCAAAAACGATGCATCTTGGACAAGAAACTGAATCTGTTTTTGAAGTCTGAAAAGTCAGCCAACTTGCGACGAGTTTCCGGATAGGATCCAGGCACTTCTGGGTCGAGTTATCTTCTAACATATTGTTTGTCATTCAATTACCTTTCCAATGCATCTTGAAACGTGTCAATCGGACATTGGGAACTCAAGATACGTCCAATTTACTGAAGACTGCGCATGCAGAAAACTGGATATAGGATTATTACGGGATTTTGTAAAATTCAGCCCAAAAGCTAACATATAAGGCTTTGGACGAATTAAACTTATCCCAACCTAATTATTAATATTTAAATTATGTTTTTAAGGTTTTATATACTTTAGGAACCAGCCACCCTTCTCTCAAGCCGTTAGATCAAGTCCAATTTAATGGACCAGATTTGTGTGTATATTTTATTCATTCTTAGCTTTAGGTAAAGCCATCCTTCATCTATAAAAGGATGATGCTTTGTTCTTTGTTTGAGAAGATTTCATTGATTAATAAAATGTTCTCTTTAGTATTCTTTGAGTTTGCAAGTGCTCGGTAAACTTGTCTAGAAGCTATCTTCAACATAAGATCATCGAGTTCTTGTGAGGGAGATCATCTTCACACTCTTGCTTGCCTAGGTAATTGCATCTAGGAGGGTGGGTTAGAGCCGCTTGAGGTTGCTTGCTTAGATAATTGTGTCTAAGAGGGTACCGAGGACAAAACAACAACAATGATTCGCAAGCCATATTCATCTTCAACCTTCACACCATCTTCCATAATTCGCAAGCCATCTTCTCCTTATCTTAGTCTTTCTTCAATCTTTTGTTTTTATTCTTATTAATCATCATGTTATCTTCCCTCTTATCTTCGTTTCTTGAATTTCCAGCATTAAATCTAAAATTTTCAAGAAAAGCCTTCTCTTTTCATCTTGAATTTTCAGATCTGCCCAAAGCTTTCTTGATTGAGTCTAGAGCTCCTAGTTCTTTGCAACAACTTGATTGAAGGCTTCCAAATCCAAGATTGCGCTACTCTATCACTTATCAAGCTTTGCTTGTGGTATCTCCTATCCTTTCCATCTTATACTTCAGGTTCTTGGTTCATATAACCAAAGGGTCCAAGTCCTATCTGCCACCCTCAAAGTCATTCTTTTAAGAAACGGGATTATACTTTTTAGTATAGTTTCTTTCTTTGAATCTTTTGAATACTATCACCCTTTTCCATTCCATTTCACCATCTTTCTTATCCATTCCATCTACCATATCCGAACCTACCTAAAACACTTAAGCCTTGCCTTTTTCATCTTTTCATCCATTCCCTTAAACACCAGCATCATACGCTTCCGCACCCTAAACTATCATTACAATTCCATCATTTCATCATCTTAAAGCATTCAAGATTATAAGGCTTACTTGCATTCACGGTCAGGAACAATCAAGCTTCTCTCAACAATGTCAATTGAAGAGTGGGAGCGTGTCACATATGGTAATCAGAGCTTTTGGAAGAATCAAGTAAGCCCTATCTTTTGTGATTTCACTTTTGTGATAAAAAAAAGTACAAAAAAGAGAGAGAAAAATCAGAATTCCTTCTTCATACATCTAAGGAATTTGAAATAGTATAAAAAGAGAGAACAGAAAAGAATAGTGAAACACAATGGTGGTGAAGGCAAAGCAAAGCAAACAAACAACAAGCTTGAAGAAGTACATCAAGATTGATTATTTCTCGATCGAATTGTAAGTGAGTTTTGTGGTACGTTTGTTTTATCTTTTTCTAATTCATTTCATTTCTATTCTTCTTATAGCCTACCTTTTCATTTTCTTTCCATTCCTTTTTATTTCCTTTATTTCTTTCTTTTTCTAGTCTAACCTTATTTGCAACCCAAACGCCACAGTTTAAAGTTTTGATAGGTTTTGAGTAAGTTCTTTAAAGAACTTGTGACGAGAGAATCGAGCAGAAAAAGGCACAAGAGTTGTGAGCACAGAAGGGGAAGTAAAAGCCTAATTCCCAAGAGTAAAACACAAGTGCTGAGTGATTGAGTGACATCTAACTTTTCCTTAGAGTGACTGAGAGGTTTCTTTCTTTGGCGAGGTTTAAGTTCTTAATTTCTTTATTGTCTTCACTAACCATGTCACAGCGTTCTAAATCTTCAAACCAAGAAGGAAGGCAACAACCCCAAAACCTCTAAACTCAAGCATTGATTCAAGAAATGCAAAGGTTATTGCGTGCCGAGCTTGAACTCGTTCATGAGAGAATGGATGGGTTGAAGAATCACAAGGCAATGTTTAAGGCATTAGGAGACAACATCAACAACCAAACGAGTTTGTGGATGATAATGAGAAGGAAGAAGTTGAGCAAGCTTCACATAGAACTGCTTTAAGATATTAAGGTGGGCTTGCCCAAGTTGATGACAACCTTAGCGATATTTGAGTTACAATTCCACCTTTTCAAGGCAAAACCAATCCAGAGGCATATCTAGATTGGGAGAGCAAAGTGGAACATATTTTTGAATGCCACAACTATTTAGAACAGAAAAATGTTCGAGTAGTTGCCATGGAGTTCATTGATTACGCTTTGGTGTGGTGGAATCAATTGACAAGCACTAGAAGACGCAATGGTGAAAGGCCAATCAGCATTTGGCATGAAATTAAAGGTATCATGAGAAGAAGATTTATACATGTTCACTATCACCGTGATTTGTTTCAAAAGTTGCAAAACCTTAAGCAAGACAACCAGAGTGTAGAAGACTTTGCAATGATCTGAGCCAATGTTTATGAGGATAGAGAAGCAACCATGGCAAGATTCTTAGCAGGACTCAATAGATAAATTACCGATGTGGTGGAGTTACAACACTACATTGAGATTGATGAAATGGTGCACATGGCCATGAAGGTTGAGCGGCAACAACAGAGAAAGGTCACAACAAGGTCTACTAATACTACTGCCCCCAAGTGGATAGGGATGGCAACGAGGTGGGGCAGGGTGGGTTTTTGGCCCCCCGAACCTGCCCTGATTTCTTAACCCCTAAACCTGACCCTGCCCTGATTTATTAACCCCTAAACCCGACCCTACCCCGCCCTGAGATTAAAATTTTAATTTGCCCACCCACCCTGCCTCGATCTATAAACCCGACCCTGACCTGACCTAAAAATTTTAAAAATATATTAAATTTCATCGACGATAAATGTTAGATTCGACCGAACCACTATCATATTCACAAAATATAAATTTCACAAACTTTAAAACTATATAAATAATAAAATAAAACCAATTAAATTACTCACATGAAAAAATACACATTTAAAAAAATAAACTCGAACCATTGAACTTCAGAATCAGATATGTTAAAATTCGAACAATATCTAACAAAAATTTACGATAAACACAAACTAAAAAAATAGCTTGAAACCCCTAAAAGTGTTTATATATAGTAATATTTTTATAAATATAATAAAAATAAATAAAAAAATAAAAAAATACTGGGGCAAGGCAGGGCGGGGGATTTCCATCTCATACCTGAACCTGCCTTGACCCGACTTAATATTTTTCAATACCCGCCCCGCTCCGATCCCTAAAAATTATAGAAAAATACCTGACCGGGTCGGGTAAAGGTCGGGTAATTTTGCCATCCCTACAAGTGGAACCAAAGTAATTTGGAATTCAAGGAGTTGAGTAGGATGTACCTTCTCGATAATGCGTCAGCCACAACGTTGTCCTTACCCTTCTTGTAGTGAATGACATAAGGAAAGGATTCAAGGAACTCTACCCACTTGGCATGCCGTTTGTTGAGTTTATGTTGTCCCTTAATATGCTTCAAGGCCTCGTGATCGGTGTGGATAATGAATTCCTTAGGCCATAGATAATGTTGCCATATCTTGAGTGCTCGAATGGGTGCATACATTTCTTTATCATAAGTTGGACAATTCAATGTAACACCATTGAGTTTTTCACTGAAATATGCGATTAGGTGTCCTTCTTGTGTCAACACAACGCTATCCCAATGCCAAATGCAGCACACTCTATCTCAAAAGTCTTGTAAAAATTCGATAATGCTAACAAAGCTAGCTCAATATTCAAGCGATTTGAGCTATTCTGAGCTAACTTCAGCTAGGTGAGCTAATCTTCAAGCTTGTGAGCTCCTTTAGAATGCCTTCCTTAGGTTTTGAGCTGATTTGATCACTCCCTTTAGTTGTGAGCTAATTCTGAGGTCCTAGTGATGCCTTTGAGCTAAATCAAGTATCCTCGAGCTGCCTTGAGCTAATATCATTCACCCATGTACCTATAAAACATGTAAACATGCATATTAGATATGTATAAACTAAGGTTATTAGATAACATATGCACGATTAATCTAAGTATGCTAAATCACAATTGAAAGATGTGAAACTTATGCTTAAAGATATGGTTTAATGTATCACATATCAATTTGCAATACATTATAGAGGTTATGTTCTAAGGCTGATAAATTTTCAAATGACCTAGAAGCATTTATGCATTTGTGAGAAAGTACTTGATACATGTACCACAAGGCAATTCCAAGGACAAGATGGACTTACTTTTCCACTTGGCCCAATAACCCGAGCCAAGTCTAAGCTAATCAAGGACAAGCTAAATTCGACCGTCCAAGTATTCGTGAGCCAAGGATTACAAGCTGCCATGAAGAAAGAAGAATTTCTTGAAGGAAGTCCACACTTAACTCCTTCAAGAATAATTGGGTCACAAAAACTCAACTTGCTGCACCTTTGGAGATGGATATCCATGAGCCTTTAGATGTCCATTAATTAGCCATTTTTATTGTAATTAGACCCAATACTTGTTACTATAAAAGATTGGGTCAGATTTTTATTTTTAGCCCAAATTAGGATTTACAAGTGTTTTTAGGCCTAGTTAGCTTTTTAAACAGCCCACACATGCCTCCTAGCCCAAGAACCAATTTCTTATCATCTAAACCAGCCCAAATACCCTTAAATTCGTCCAAATAAAGGCCCTATAAACTTTTACTTGCTGCCCAATCAAAACAGCTCTTATCATCCCATTACTTGATACCCAAGCAAACCAGCCTTCATCAAGTTTGCTTGCTGCTCAAGTAACCAGCCCTTATCAGCTTATAACTTGCCTTATCACCCTATCCCTTGCCACACAAGCACAAGGAGTTTAAAGGCTGTTATTTTATTATTATTTTTAATTAGATTAGGTTTTCCTTGTTTTAGTAGAAGTTAAATTACTATGTCTATCCTTCACATATAAAAGGATGAAGGCTCCATCATTGTAAGGGAGATTTTCTTTTATTTATGAAATATTTAGTGAGTTTGTTTTTGCAAGTGCTGATTACTTGTGCCTTCGAAGTCTTCTTCAACATAAGTTCGACGAGTTCTTGTGAGGGAGATCATCTTCACACTCTTGCTTGCTTAGATAATCGCGTCTAGGAGGGTGGGTTAGAGCCGCTTGAGGTTGCTTGCTTAGATAATTGAGTCTAAGAGGGTGCCGAGGACAAAACAACATCAACAATTCGCAAGCCATCTTCATCTTCAACCTTCACACCATCTTCCATAATTCCATAAACAAAGCTGGAATTTTCATATTTGTTTTACCATCTTCTTCTTAATCTTTTTTCATATTTTTATTTATATTCTTATTTCCTATCGTCTAATCCTTCATCTCGTCTTTCTTTCTTTAATTTTCCAGCCTCGAATCTGAAATTTTCAAGAAAAGCCCTTCTCTTTTCTCTTGAATTTTCAGATCTGCCCATAGTTTTCTTGATTGAGTCTAGAGCTCCTAGTTCTTGCTACAACTTGATTGAAGGCCTCCAAATCCAAGATTGCGCTACTCTATCATTTGGTATCAGATTTGGGACGATTCTTGGCAAGAATTTTGGCATTTTTGGGTGAAAAATTAGAAAATTAGGGGAAATTCGTCAAAATCAAATGAACGAATTTTGAGCTGAAAATTTCTATATCAGATCTATACCATCGGAGGAGTACCACACAAAATTTCAGAATTTTTTGACATTGGGAACATCTCGAACGAAGTGGATCAAAGTTTCAGCAAAATTAGGGTTTTCCCCTACTTTAACCCTATTTTCATTATTTTTTTCTTCAAATTTTGTTATTTTCAGTTTATTTACTTTGTAAAAAGAAAAAGAAAAGAAATAAAAGTGAAGAAAATTGAGAAAGTTCATACCTAGCCACCAACCACCATCAAGAATCATCAAGACCAACATCATCAACCACCGCAAGCATCACATTAAAGTGGATTCAGCATTGGATTTCTTCCTTCAAGTTGTTTCCGGGTTTTGGGGTTATCATCTTTCTAGACTAAATTTTTCTACTCTTAGTTTTTTAAGTTTCTTTGTTTTGCTTTTTCTTTCTTCTATTACGCCATTAACACCTTCTCTTTTCTGGTGTGAGTAGGACAACAAAGTTGCATTACAATCCTTCTTTCTTGCAACTATATTCAATTGGTGTCAAGCCTTTTCATTGGACTCCTAGTACAATTAGGACTCATTGTTAGGATTAAACTCCGATTGTAACTTGTTAACTTGTGGCAGGAAGGTCTTTAAAGAGCACGAGATCGGTTTACTTGCCTCGCTAAATATTTATTCTTGGAGTGTTTAGTGAGATTTCTTGGACGATTTGGAATGATTGATCCTAGTATAAAGTCGATTTGATCCTCAATTCCTCGAAGAGGTGGCAATCCACTAGGAATTTCATCGGGTTAGTACTAAAAAGGCTCTCTTTGTACATGAGTACAAGAAGAGTTAGCTGAGAAGAAAGATGTCTTTTAATTTCTCTCCCATTGGCATAAATGATCAATTGTTTGGTCTCTTCCTTTTTGAGTTCTTCTTCTTTCTTGCTCTTAGTCAACTCATCGATCCTTTTGCTTAATTGAATCTGGTCATGATGTACTTGACTTGGAGTTAGAGGAGCTAAGATAAATTTCTTCCATTTGTGAGAGAATGAGTACCTATTGGTTGGTGTACCCATCATGTGTGGCTCGTTTTTTGAACTACCATAGTCACCCCAATAGCATATGTCTTGCATTCATAGAAAGTACGTCACATAAGACTTCATCTTTGTAATTTCTAATGGCGAATGAGTACTTTAGTGACTTTTAATTTGCATCCCTCGTTCAGCCATTGCAACTTGTAAGGGCTCGGGTGCTTTGAAGTCTGCAATTCAAGTTTGTCCACCATTAGGGTACTTACCACGTTGGTGCAACTGCCTCCATCAACGATCACAGAGCACACTTTATTGTTCACAAGGCATCGAGTGTAGAAAATGTTCTCTCTTTGCCGTTCATCTTCAGTAGCTTGTAGATTTAACGTCCTTTTCACTACAAAGACCCTGTTGGAAGTAGATGGGAAAGAGTGATACATGTATGGGGGGCTAAAATGATACATTGTAGCCAAAGAGTTGAAGCTGTTTTATAAGTCTGGAATTTCAACAGCATGACAATCAACACACATTCTCCATGTTTCGTCTTTCGTTGGTACCAAAAGGATGGGTACTGCATAAGGACTCAAGCTCTCTTGGATGTACCCTTTTTCTATCAATTCACCTATTTGCCTTTGGAGTTCTTTTGTTTCTTTTGGAGACATCTCAAGAGACTTGAAGGTTGTGATCAACAACTCTTAAGATTCGGGACGAATCGTTTTCAATAGGGGGAGAATGATACATGTATGGGGGGCTAAAATGATACATTGTAGCCAAAGAGTTGAAGCTGTTTTATAAGTCTGGAATTTCAGCCGACTTACATCGAATTTTAGGATGGGATCCGGGCACTTCTGAGTCTACATGTCTTCTTCAAACATATTCGTCTGTCTCTTAGCTTTCTAACGCATCTTGAAACGCATCAATCCGACATCGGGAGCTCAAGTTATGTCCATTTTAGTGAAGACTGTGCGAGCAGAAATCTCTATACGGTTTTATCACGGGAAATATTATTTATTACGGATTTTCAAAAAATTTATTGATTATTTGTACTTAAATTTAATCTAGGATTCTTTATGAATATATTTAGATGATTTAGGATTAGATTTGTTATCTATTTATTAGTTTTTTAGGTTAGATAAAATATGTTTATTTATTTTATTATTATCTTTACTTTTCATAATTTAAGTTGAACTCTTCAATTGTAGCCTATTTAAAGGCATATTTGCTTCATTAATAAGAAGAACATCATGAATTTATGACTTGCAAAAACCTTTGGCCATAGGCCATTTTATTTTCAAGGTAGATAGATCTGCCTTGTTATTTTTCGTATCAGAAGTCTTCTTTAACGTAAGTTCGTCAAGTTCTTGCAATGGAGATCATCTTCATACTCTTGCTTGCCTAGATAATTGCTCTAGGAGGGTGCCGAGGACAAAATATCCTACAACATCTATCTCGTCATCATCCATTCATCGGAGAGATTCATGTCGTTTGCAGGTGTTTGCCTATTCAATTGCGATTAGGAGGGTGCCAAGGACAAATCTATCCAACACTGCCACCATCAAATTCATCCTATCTCGTTTTCTACATCAAGATCATGCTTTGTTATCGGTTTGCTGAATGTGGAGTTTGGGGTTTTCTCGGATCATATTAGTGAGTTTGCTAGATTAATTAGAGGGTTCCTAGATTTTGAGGTAATTCTTGGATCCTAGCTTCCGTATCAAAGAATCTTGTGACATTGTTAGTAAAAATGAAAACAAAATGAAAAGATCTTACCAAATTGCACTCAACAAAAAACCTCACAAATTCACTCCAAGGAAATTTTCACTCCACTCAACACTCGTGTTTGCACTCTGGGATGTTATTTGGCTTTTATTATCCCCTTTTGATCTCACACTCTCAATTTGCCTTTTTCCACTCCTTTCTCTCTAGTGAAGTTCTTTAAGGAACTTACTCAAGACTTAGGCAAGTTTTGTATCTTATGCATCGCTGAAATGTTATTTTAAAAAGGAAAAGGAAGAAATATGGTGTAAAGGTAAGTTTAGAATAGAAAAGGTAAAAACGAAAGTGATACAATCCTGTTTAAACATCCACTCATAAGCTCACTTTCATCTTTGTCACTAATGATGAAAGAAAAGGGGGTTTTTATCTATCAACACATCCTTATATATTTAGTAATTTACATACATATGCTACTTTTCTTATTAGGCTTAATCATATCCTTAATATAATCTATGCCACGCATTTCATTCTAGAATACATATTCTTACACCTTAATCCCTATACTATGCAATTTACTTAAATTATCATTACCACATCTTTTAATTATGAACTAGCATACTTAGATTCAGCTTGCATATGCTATCTACATGACCGTAGTTTATGCATAACTAATATGCATGTTTACATGTTTTATAGGTGCATGGGTGAATGATATTAGATCAAGGCAGCTCGATGATACTCGATTCAACTCAAATTCATCACTAGGAGCTCAGATTAGCTCACAACTAAAGGGAGTGATCGGATTAGCTCAAAACCTAAGCAATGCATTCTAAAGAAGCTCACAAGCTTGAAGGATCAGCTCACCTAGCTAAAGTCAGCTCGGAATAGCTCAAATCATCTTGAAGATTGAGCCACCTCTTTCAGCTATCTAGCTCAGCTCGATCCAGCTCAATCCAAGCTCAACCAACTCACTTTAGCTCCACCTGCACATGCCAGCTCAACCAGCTCACTTCAGCTCCACCTACACATGCCAGCTCACCACCCCAAGGGTCTTGTCCCCTCCTAAGGAACATGTCCCTAGCTAATTGGAGGGAAAACACAATGGGCGGCAACACCAATGGAGGGAAAGCCTTTTTTTTGTGCCAAAACCAAGTGGAGGGAGACACCAACATGGTCGAACCATCACCAGCCCTTTGGAAAGAGTCAGGACCTACCTTTGGATGGAGACACCTACCTATTTGGCCACCCATTCATCCATCTAGTGCCTTTTTGGCCACACCCCTAGAAAACTATAAATAGGGCATTTCATTTCATTTGTAAACACACAATTTCTATCAATCAAATTACTTGTGAGAATTTTCTCTCTTTTAGTTCTTTTTAGAACTTTATTGACTTATCAAGCCTTTGTGCTTGTGGCGTCAACCCCTTTATTCCCTTAATACTTTCAGTTCGTATCTCTTTATAGATAGTGGGTCAAAGTCCCTTTTACCACCCCTTAAAGATACCATATAAGGTTCTGGTTTAGGCTCTCTATAACCTAGGCTCATCCTTGATTCTTTAAGATACTATCACCCCATATTTCACCCTACCATTATCACTATCCTTCATCCATCTTCTCACCCAAATTACCCTACATAAACTGCCCATTACACTTCACCAAATCTGTCCAAAACTCATCATTCTTCCACACATCCTTATCATCTTACTTCATCTTCCATTTAAGTCTATCTAGCCTGCAGGTTTCATGTTTCCTTCCTAGATCCAACAATCAAAGAAGTCGTCTCCAACAATATGAGGAACGGCCTTACATCATTTGGTAATTGAAGCTATTGGTGGAAGAAGCAAGTGCATCAAGTGAAGCCCGATTCAAGAAAAGCAAAAAGAATTTGTAAGTGACTATCCTTTGTTATTTCAATTTGTTCTCAAAAAAAGAAAAGAAAAGAAAAAATATTTGGAAAGTACAAAAAAATAAAAGAAAAAGTTTGGATAGCACAAGTTCAAGGGTGAAAAGCACAACAACATCATCTTCAACATCAAGCCTGAAGCCATCTTCTTCAAGACTTTGATTGTTGGTAAAGAAAGGTTGTGAGTTTCTTTCCAAGTAAGTAACCCTTTCCTTTTTACCTTTTCTACTCTAAACTTACCTTTACACCATATTTTATTCCTTTTTTCCTTTTTAAACTAACATTTCAGCGACGCACAAGATACAAAACTTGCCTAAGTCTTGAGTAAGTTCCTTAAAGAACTTCACAAGAGAGAAAAGAGTGGAAAAAGGCAAATTGAGAGTGTGAGATCATAAGGGAATAATAAAAGCCAAATAACATCCTAGAGTGCAAATATGAGTGTTGAGTGGAGTAAAATTGTGAGGTTTTTGTTGAGTGCAATTTTGATAGAGTAGCGCAAATTCGAATAAAAGAAAAACAAAAAAACCAAAATAAAGAACAAATATAAAAATTCAGATTTGCTTATGGTGGTGGCGTCAACGGAGGAAGCTTGAATATGTGGAGATGGTGTGATGAATTGATAGTTGTTGTTTTGTCCTCGGCACCCTCTTAGACGCAATTATCTAAGCAAGCAACCTCAAGTGGCTCTAACCCACCCTCCTAGATGCAATTACCTAGGCAAGCAAGAGTGTGAAGACGATCTCCCTCACAAGAACTCGATGATCTTATGTTGAAGATGGCTTCTAGACAAGTTTACCGAACACTTGCAAACTCAAAGAATACTAAAATCTCCAAAGATAACTTTTTCTAAACAATGAAATCTGAATTACAATGTGGGTGAAGCCTCCTTTATATAGGCCATGGAGAAGTTTTAATCCTACTAAACTTAGGAATTAAATACAATAAATAAATGTTGAAATCTAATCTCCTAATTAGATAAGTAACTTCTAATAATAAATAAATGCTAAAAATAAAATCTTAATTAAATAAATCTGATCCTAATAGATATTGCAGAATCCTATGTTGATTTAAATTACAAATAATCGAATAAAATCTTGAAAATTCGTAATTATCCAAAAATTCCGTAATAATCCCGTATAGGAATTTCTGCATGCGCTGTCTTCGCTAAAATAGACGTATCTTGAGATCCAGATGTCCGATTGAGGCATTTCAAGATACGTTGGAAAGCTAATTTGCAGCCGGACAAGTTTTAAGAAGACATGTTGACCCATAAATGTCTGGATCCCATCCAAAAATGCTTCGCAAGTTGACTGATGTTTCTGACATGCAAAGCAGTTTCAACTTCTTTTCCAAGATGATTATTTTGACCCCTCTCATGCTCGTATCAAATTTGGCAAGGTCTTTTCATTTTGTTTCCTTTATTTTCACTAACAATATGTCTCAAAATTTTGGAAATTCATGTTTGGAGTGTGGACAACAAGCCCCAAATCTTCAATTTCAAGCTATGATCCGTGAGATGCAAAGGTTACTACGAGAAGAACTTGAACCCATTCATGATAGGATGGATCGTCTGGAGGGATCTCAAGGCAACGTTCGGGGCAACCAAAGGCAAAATCGAGTGCACCACGAAGAAGAAGTCATAGAAGATAATAAGGACGAGGACATAGAGTAATTATCCCAAAGGACAGCACCAAGATATCAAGGAGGACGTGGCCAGTATGATGACAACCTCAACAATATTCGAGTCACCATACCACCTTTTCACGGCAAGACAGATCCAAAAGCATATCTAGATTGGGAAAACAAAGTGGATCATATATTTGAGTGCCATAATTACTCCGAGCAAAAAAAAGGTATGATTGGCAGCCATGGAATTCATTGATTATGCACTTATTTGGTGGGACCAATTAACCTTTTTTAGGAGGCGTAATGGAGAAAGGCCAATCACTACATGGCATGATATGAAAAGCATCATGAGGAGAAGATGCATTCCAACTCATTATCACCGAGACCTATTGCACAAATTGCAAACATTAAAGCAAGGCAACCAGAGTGTTGAAGACTACTATAAAGACATGGAGGTTGCTATGATACGTGCCAATGTGGAGGAAGATAGAGAAGAAACAATGGCCAGATTTCTCACCAGATTAAACAAAAGTGATACGAGCATGAGAGGGGTCAAAATAATTATCTTGGAAAAGAAGTTGAAACTTCTTTGCAAATTAGAAACGTCAGTCAACTTGTGACGCATTTTTAAATGGGATCCAGGCATTTATGTGTCGACATGTCTTCTTAAAACTTGTCTGGCTGTCAATTAGCTTCGACATGTCTTCTTAAAACTTGTCCGGCTGCAATTAGCTTCCAACGCATCTCGAAACGCCTCAATCGAACACCTGGAACTCAAGATACGTCTATTTTAGCGAAGACAACACATGCAGAAATTCCTATACGGGATTTTTGGATAATTACGAATTTTCAAAATTTTATTTGATTATTTGTAATTTAAATCAATATAGGATTCTGCAATATCTATTAGGATCGGATTTATTTAATTAAAATTTTATTTTTAGCATTTATTTATTATTAGAATTTACTTATCTAATTAGGAGATTAGATTTCAGCATTTATTTATTGTATTTAATTCCTAAGTTTAGTAGGATTAGAACTTCTCCAAGGCCTATATAAAGGAGGCTTCATCCACATTGTAATTAAGATTTTAATGATTAAATAAAGTTCTCTTTTGAGTTTCAACCTGCAAGAAGATTATCTTGTGCTTTAGAAGCAAATTGATTTTCAAGTTCTTCGGGATTTGTTGTTGAGGATCTTCACACTCCTGCTTGCCCATACAATCACGTTTGGGAGGGTGGGTTAGAGCCGCTTGAGGTTGCTTGCTTAGATAATTGCGTCTAACAAGGGTGCCGAGGACAACTATTAATTCATCACACCATCTCCACATATTCAAGCTTCCTCCATTAACGCCACCACCATAAGCAAATCTGAATTTTCAGATTTGTTCTTTATTGTGGGTTTTTTTGTTTTTTATTATTTAGATTCACGTTACTCTATCATTTTGGCATCAGAGCTTAGACGATTCTTGGAGGATGTTTTGCAGAGACAAACCGTATACAAAACAACATGATAGTTTAGGTTTTACTTCTCGAGGAAAGCCTCTCTTAACTAAACCAAACTTCAAAATACCTTATTTTTATGGAAAGTATGATCCTGATGGTTATTGTGATTGGGAATATCACGTTGATCACCTGTTTGATTTCTTCGAATATCCCGAGGAAGATCAAGTTCCATTAGTCGCCTTAAATTTCAAAGTTATGCCTCACTTTGGTGGAAATCATTGCGGTGAAATAGGCGTCTCAATGAAGAAGCCGAGATAAGATCTTGGGCAGAACTCAAAAAAGTCATGAGAGAGGGATTCATTCCCATCCATTATCAACACACTTTGGCCATCCCAAACTTCAGAATACCTTCTTTTCGAGGTAAGTATGATCCTAATGGTTATTGTGATTGAGAATCGCCTGTTTGATTTCTTTGGATATCTTGAGGAAGATCAAGTTCCATTAGTGACCCTAAATTTTAAAGATTATGCCTCACTTTGGTGGAAATCATTGCGGCGAAGTAGGCGTCTCAATGGAGAAGCTGAGATAAGATCTTGAGCAGAACTCAAGAAAGTAATGAGAGAGCGATTCGTTCCCATCCATTATCAATAACAAGAATCCTCTTCTATTGTAGTCGAATCATCGTCGGTACAGCAGACTAATGAACCACCATCGGTGTGCCATGTAAAAAAAGAGGTGAACACCGCACCAGAAACTATGATGGTCCTACAAACTGAACCATCCATTCTCACCACGACTCCACAAAGTATACCGTGCGAAGACAAAGGAGAACAAGATGATGCACAATCAAAAAATAAAGTACTTGCATGTTACGAAAGTAAGTGTGATTCTAACCCTTCATTTAATAATTTTCCTATCATTATGTTAGAAACACTTCCGCCTCTATAGAAATTGTATTTTTTATGATATTTTTTGTGAGAGGAATTGGGTACGCGAGTTATTTTATTTGAAAAAGACCGAGAGTCAAGAGGCCGAGAACAATAACAGTCCAATTAATGGCACAATTAATGTGAGTGAAAAGAAACAAGAGGTAAAAGTCGATCCATGTCCAAAAGAAAAAGACGAGAAAAATATAAAGCGAGAATTTTTTCAACCTAACCATAGCATCCTTGTTTCGAGTGGTTTTGAGTTATTTTTCCAGGACTTTGTTGAACCATTGAGAGGTGCTCAATTAGATCACTCCACTTATGACAAAGATTCCTTTGTACTTCATGTTATTTCACATCCTTCTTTTTTTGGCTTGGATTTGAGGACGAGTCCCTTTGAGGGGGAGGGGATGATACGTGTCAGTCAAGCAAGGCATATGCGAACACTCAAACCCCCTGCGAACGCTCGACAACTTGCAGACTTACAAAGACTCTTTGAATGGAATCTCGATTCAAGGATGAATCCTTTTGAAGAGTGGGGGAATGATACGAGCATGAGAGGGGTCAAAATAATCATCTTGGAAAAGAAGTTGAAACTACTTTGCAAATTAGAAACGTCAGTCAACTTGTGACGCATTTTTAAATGGGATCCAGGCATTTATGTGTCGACATGTCTTCTTAAAACTTGTCCGCTGTCAATTAGCTTCCAACGCATCTCGAAACGCCTCAATCGAACACCGGAACTCAAGATACGTCTATTTTAGCGAAGACAACACATGCAGAAATTCCTATACGGGATTAATACGGGATTTTGGGTAATTACGAATTTTCAAGATTTTATTTGATTATTTTCAATTTAAATCAATATAGGATTCTACAATATCTATTAGGATCAGATTTATTTAATTAGGATTTTATTTTTAGCATTTATTTATTATTATAAGTTACTTATCTAATTAGGAGATTAGATTTTAGCATTTATTTATTGTATTTAATTCCTAAGTTTAGTAGGATTAGAACTTCTCCAAGGCCTATATAAAGGAGGCTTCGCCCACATTGTAATTAAGATTTGAATGATTAAATAAAGTTCTCTTTTGAGTTTCAACTTGCAAGAAGATTATCTTGTGTTTTAGAAGTAAACCGATTTTCAAGTTCTCCAGGATTTGTTGTTGAGGATCTTCACACTCCTGCTTGCCCATACAATCGCATTTGGGAGGGTGGGTTAGAGCCGCTTGAGGTTGCTTGCTTAGATAATTGCGTCTAAGAGGGTGTCGAGGACAACTATCAGTTCATCACGCCATCTTCACATATTCAAGCTTCTCCATTAACGCCACCACCATAAGCAAATCTGAATTTTCAGATTTGTTCTTTATTTTGGGTTTTTTTTTATTTTTTTATTATTTTGAATTTTCCTCGAGAAGTAAAACCCAAACTATCATGTTGTTTTGTACGCGGTTTGTCTCTGCGAAATATGCTCCAAGAGTCGTCTCAGCTCTGATGCCAAAATGATAGAGTAACAAATCTAAATAATAAAAAGATAAAAAAAAAACTCAAAATAAAGAACAAATCTGAAAATTTAGATTTGCTTATGGTGGTGGTGTTAATGGAGGAAGCTTGAATATGTGGACATGGCGTGATGAATTGATGGTTGTCCTCGGCACCCTCTTAGATGCAATTATCTAAGCAAGCAACCTCAAGCGGCTCTAACCCACCCTCCCAAACGCGATTGTATGGGCAAGCAGGAGTGTGAAGATCCTCAACAACAAATCCAGAATAACTTGAAAATCGATTTGCTAGAAAAGCACAAGATAATCTTCTTGCAGGTTGAAACTCAAAAGAGAACTTTATTTAATCATTCAAATCTTAATTACAATGTGGGCGAAGCCTCCTTTATATAGGCCTTGGAGAAGTTCTAATTCTACTAAACTTAGGAATTAAATACAATAAATAAATGCTAAAATCTAATCTCCTAATTAGATAAGTAACTTATAATAATAAATAAATGCTAAAAATAAAATCCTAATTAAATAAATCTGATCCTAATAGATATTGCAGAATCCTATATTGATTTAAATTACAAATAATCAAATAAAATCTTGAAAATTCGTAATTATCCAAAAATCTCGATTTAATACCGTATAGGAATTTCTGCATGCGCTGTCTTTGCTAAAATAGACGTATCTTGAGTTCCAGATGTCCGATTGAGGCGTTTCAAGATGTGTTGGAAAGCTAATTGACATATGGACAAGTTTTAAGAGACATGTCGACCCATAAATGCCTGGATCCCATCCAAAAATGTATCGCAAGTTGACTGATATTTCTGACTTGCAAAGCAGTTTCAACTTCTTTTCCAAGATGATTATTTTGACCCCTCTCATGCTCGTATCACAAAGAAATTGCAGATGTGGTAGAATTGCACCATTATGCGGAAATTGATGAGATGGTACATATGGTGATGAAGGTCGAAATGCATCAAAGGAGAAGGGTCGCACCAAGAAACAACAACACCAGCCCTAAGTGGAACCAAAGCAATGCATGGAGGAACACACCCCTCAAAATTAGAGAACCAGCCGAGACCTCAAAAACAAAGCCAACCATGATGGAAATAAGCTGAGGCAAGACAATAGATGGCAAGGAACGCTCGAACAAAATCAAGTGCTTCAAATGCCTAGGGCGGGGTCATATGGCCAACTAGTGCCCTAACAGAAACACAATGCTCCTATTAGACAACGGAGAAGTCACATCCGATCATGAGGAAGAAGAATACTAAGATTCTGAAGAAGAAGAATTGAAGGATCTAGAATTCATCGCTGCTGCCGATGGAGAAGCACTTGTGGTCAAAAGACTACTCAATACCCAAGTTACCAACGAGGAGCCACAAAGGGAGAATATTTTTCATATGAGATGCAATGTCAATGGGAAGGTACGTGATACGCTCCAACTCTCCAATTGATGTTGTTGAGAGAAGCTTGATTGTTCCCGACCGTGAAAGCAAGTAAGCCTTGTAGTCCGAATGCTTGGAAGATGGAAAGATGTTGAAGTGATGGTTGCGGAAGCTAGGATGCATGGTGTTTAAGGGAAGAAAGAAGGAAACGGTTAAGTGTTTAGGGTAGGATATGGTGAAGGAAATAGAAAAGAAAGATAGTGAAATGGAATAAAAGGGGTGATAGTATTCAAAGGATTCAAAGAAAGAAACTATACTAAAAAGTATAATCCCATTTCTTAAGAGAATAACTTTGAGGGTGGAAGGCACTTGGACCCGTAGGTTAGATGAACCTAGAACCCAAAGTATAATTGGAAGGATAGGAGACGGCACAAGCAAAGTTTGATAAGTAGATAAAGTTCTTAAAAGAACAAGTTTGAGAGAAAACCTTACAAAAGGAATTGTACTGAATATGAAAGTTGTGTGTTACAAAATGCAAAATGAACCCCTATTTATAGTTTTCAAGGGGGTGACTGAATAGGCATGTACAAGGGTGAAAAGGTGGCTGAATAGGTATGTAGGGGCCTTGTGTTGGTTCGGTAAAGGGCTGGTGATGTTTCGGCTTGAATGGTGTCTCCCTCCAAGCAAATGTTGCCCATTTTCCTCCAAAAGTTGGCGCCAAGAATGTTCCCTCCAAGGCTGGTCGATTGTGTCCCTTGGGAAGGGGTCGTGCCCTTTGGGTGTTGAGCTGAAGGTGGTAGCTTGAGCCGAGATGAGCTAATCGAGCTAGGAGTGAGCTGGCTTGAGCTAAGCTAGCTAGCTCAATGAGCTTCACTTAGTTTTTGAGCTTGTTTGAGCTGCTACGAGCTGCCCTTAGCTAGGTAAGCTTATTCTCTAGTGTCCTTTAGCTTGCCTTGAGCTATTAGAGCTGAATTGGAGCTGAAAGTAGCTTGCATTCCTTTAACTAAAATGAGTGAGCTGTGAGGAGCTAATTCGAGCTAGTTGGGCTAACCATGAGCTGCACGATCAAAGATGAGCTTGCCCTTTAATGTATCCCTTGTACCTTGAGCTGTGATGACCTATAATCAAAGTAAACAAATATAAGTAATGCTTATAATAAGAATTAAGATAATATGCTAAGTAACAACGTGGTTCTACTTAATATGCATGCATGAAACATAACTTAATATGCCAAGTGTAGAGTATGATGTAAGGAAAGATGTTATGGTACCCGAATACACTAAGCATTGTATTAAACATAAACATGAGGTAAACATGAATGGTAAGTGTAAGTGCATGCATGGTTAGAAGTAATATAATTATATAGTTATAATAGATGTGAAGAAAGTAAGTAAAAACTCCCTTGACTTTCATCCTTGTAAGACAAGTTGAAAGTATAGTAAAAATGAGTAGTGAGTGAAATAGGATCGCATCATCCCCCCTTCTTTTAGGTGATTTGTCCTCAAATTGAAGCCTCTCATCTTTGGACAACCTTTTGCCATTGGGATAATCAAATCCTTGTATACATACTTCCCCGGTTTGCTTCCTTCATTGCTAATATAAAAATCAAAAGAAAACAAATTTTCTTGTGGAGGGTTAGAAAAATCTTTCTCGATCAAAGGGCGTGTCAAAAGACATTCCCTTTTTATTTCAATGCTAGTATAAGCACTGATCTTCTTTGTTTCCTCCTCCTTGGGTTTTTGTTTGGTTCGTTCAT
Organism: Hibiscus mutabilis; assembly: GCA_019671005.1. NCBI lineage: Eukaryota > Viridiplantae > Streptophyta > Magnoliopsida > Malvales > Malvaceae > Hibiscus > Hibiscus mutabilis. The sequence continues at coordinate 56,465 of JAGYYJ010000788.1, forward strand.
TCTTCCAATCTTCCACACTCTTTTTCATTAGATTTTGATCATTCTTCACTTGCTTTGGAGTAAGTGGTGTAAGAATAATCTTCTTTCCCTCGTGCTTGAAAGAGTAGCGATTGGTGAAATGATTATCATGAATGGTTCTCTTATCATATTGTCGTGATCTTCCAAGGAGAATATGGCTTGCATGCATTTGTACAACATCACACATAACTTCGTCTTTACAATTTCCAATTGAGAAGGGAATTAGAACATGTTTGGTGACCTTTAATTCACCTCCATCATTCAGCCACTAAAGCTTGTATGGTGTAGGATGCTTCAATGTTTTCAAACCCAACTTTTCCACCATGATTGTGCTAGCAACGTTGGAACAACTTTTGCCATCTATGACTATGAAACATACCTTGTTATTCACATGACACTGGTATGGAAAATGTTCTCCCTTTGCTGTTCTTCCTCGACCATTTGTGCATTCAAGAGCTGTTTGACCGCTAGAAGTTCTCCGTCAACAGTTGGTTCAATTTTTTCTTCCTTGGGCTCAGATTCCTTCTGAACTTCATCTTCATGGTCTGATGTGACTTCGCCATTGTCCAATAGTAGCACAATGTTGCAGTATGGACATTGATTATAGCTATATGGCCTCATCCCAAACATTTGAAGCATTTAATGTCACTTGTGCGTTCCTTGTTCTCCACTTGCTTGCCTCGGCCTGTTTTCCATCATGGTTGGCTTTGGTGATAGTGAACACATTAGACAAGATGACAATGCTTCTAATCCCTCATGTGAAGTAGTAGGTCCACTTGTTATACTCCCATCACCTCCCCACAAAGAAAGTAAATGTAATTCTAACCCTTCATTTGATTCTTGTCCTATCATTCTATTAGAAACACTTTCTCCTCTACAGAAATTGTACATTGATGATACATTTTGTGAGAGGGATATGGGATGTGAGATACAAAAGACAAAGAGTAAAGAGGCCGAGAGTGAAAAAAGTCAAATTAATGGCCCAAATTTGGTGAGTGAAAATACATATGAGGTAAAAGTCACACAAAGCCCAAAAGAAAAAGACAAGAAAAAGAACGCGACGAGTGATTTTGTTTTGACTAATCCTCACAAATGTTCGAGTAGTGCTGTCTTATTTTTTCAGGATTTTGTTGAACCATTGAGAGGAGCTCAATTAGATCACTCCACATACAACAAAGAAGCCTTTTCAATTGAAATTGATGGTTGTTCTCTCATTGCCGATTTAGATTCGAGGACGAATCCTTTTGAGGAGTGGGGGAATGATACATGCATGAGCGGGGTCAAATTACTAATGTTGGACAAGAAGCTGAATTTTTTTGATGCAAACAATAAAAGCCAAAACAGTGCACGCATAGGAGGTCAAAAACGATGCATCTTGGACAAGAAATTGAATCTGTTTGTAAAGTCTGGAAAGTCAGCCAACTTGCGACGAGTTTTTGGATGGGATCCGGGCATTTCTGAGTCAAGTTGTATTCTAACAGTTTTCCCTTCATTCAGTTATCTTTCCAACGCATCTTGAAACGCGTCAATCGGACATCAGGAACTCAAGATACGTCCAATTTACTGATGACTGAGCATGCAGAAAACTGGATACGGGATTTTGTAAAATTCAGCCCAAAAGCTAACATAAGGCTTTGGACGAATTAAACTTAGCCCAATATATTTATTATCATTTAAATTGATGTTTTTAGGGTTTTATATACTTTAGGAATCAGCCACCCAGTCCTTATCAGCTTATCACTTGCCTTATCACCCTATTCCTTGCCACACAAGCACGAGGAGTTTAAAGGCCGTTATTTTTTTATTATTTTTAATTAGATTAGGTTTTCTTTGTTTTAGTAGAAGTTAAATTACTTTGTCTATCCTTCACCTATAAAAGGATGAAGCCTCCATCACTTTTAAGGGAGATTTTCTTTGATTTATGAAATATTTAGTGAGTTTGTTTTTGCAAGTGCTGATTACTTGTGCCTTCGAAGTCTTCTTCAACATAAGTTCGACGAGTTCTTGTGAGGGAGATCATCTTCACACTCTTGCTTGCCTAGATAATCGCGTCTAGGAGGGGGTGGGTTAGAGCCACTTGAGGTTGCCTGCTTAGATAATTGAGTCTAAGAGGGTGCATGATGCATGAGTGTCAATATCTTGGTGGGCCTGCTTCAGTCCTCAGTCAATCTCGACCTTACGTTGCTTGCTTTCTCCTTTTTCTTCTATCAGCGATACCTCATTTCACTATCAGGTTCAACCATTCTAACCCTTCTTCTTTGAACTTTTGATTCGGGATTCTAAAGTGCCCTTTCAGGTTTTCGCTTTAGAGGTTTCTCGTTTTTTTAGGTGCCCTTCCGGGTTTTCACCTAGGAGATCTCTCTTTGTTGTCTCGCATGCTTTCTCTTAAACAAGCAGGGCATGCGCCATTGGTCATCCTACCCTGGTGCTTGAAGCCTTATGCCCGCCCTGTCAACAGACGTTATGTAGGCAGCTAGAGGGTAAAGTTAACATCGTTTTCTAATCACCTACATCTTTAAGATTAGATCACAGTAATGCTCAGAAATCTCTTGTTTATAATAAGCCTATGTTAGCTTATTTGCATGATATTAACAATAAGGCAAGGAATGGGTGCTCAAAAATATGATTTTATTACGATTAAGGGTTTGGGACAACTTTGAGAAAGTCACGACACACATGAGGAAAAGGAAAAGCCAAACATGAAATACAAGATCCTTCATTATCTTCAGTATGAAATGATACATGATCCGTCAACCGGCGTAAAATCTTTGCCTGAAGCTCCCTCTTCAAGGGGTTCATGGGGACGACCTTTCTCTCCGGATATCCAACCTCTCAATTTATCCGAGCCGCCCTTTACGGGTTTTCGACTCGGGTCCTTCCTTTGCTTCAAGACGCCCTATTTCGGGTTTTCGCCCTGAGCTCTCCATTTTTGTTCTTCTTTTTTCTTTTTCTCTTTTTCTTTTCCCCTTTTTTCTTTTTTTCTTTTTTTTCAAACGTAGTATTTCTTAACAGCATCAGAATTTATAGGGCTTTTCAGCTCGTCTCCATCCATTTCAGTTAAGAGTAAGGCTCCTCCTGAGAAGGCCCTTTTTACCACGTATGGCCCTTCCCAGTTGGGCATCCACTTTCCTCGAGAATCTTTCTGAATCGGGAGGATTTTCTTGAGCACCAGATCCCCCTCTCTAAATTCTCTTGGGCGCACCTTTTTGTTGTATGCCCGCATCATTCGTTTTTGGTACATTTGACCATGGCAAATGGCCTTTAGTCTCTTTTCTTCAATGAGGTTTAGCTGGTCGAGTCTGGCTTGCACCCATTCGGATTCTTCCAATTTTACTTCATTTAAGACCCGGAGCGACGAAATCTCCACCTCAATGGGGAGTACTGCTTCGGTACCATACACCAAGGAGTAGGGTGTTGCCCTTGTCGATGTGCGAATGGACGTCCTATAGGCGAAAAGGGCAAATGGCAGCTTTTCGTGCCAATCCCTATAGGTATCCGTCGTCTTCGCTATGATCTTCTTTATGTTCTTGTTTGTTGCTTCCACCGCCCCATTCATTTTAGGACGATAGACTGTGGAATTATGGTGTGTTATCTTGAATTGGTTGCACACGTCCGTCATTATTTTGTTATTCAGATTGGAAGCGTTATCGGTGATGACCCTTTCTGGCAAACCGTATTGACAAATAATCTCCTTCTTTAGGAATTTACATACTGTAGTCCTTGTGATGTTGGCGTAAGACGCTGCCTCCACCCATTTAGTGAAATAGTCTATAGCGACCAAAATAAAACGGTGTCCGTTGGAAGCCTTCGGTTGAATCTGCCCGATGACGTCCATGCCCCACGCTGCAAAAGGCCACGGAGAATTCATGGTGTGTAAAGGAGATGGGGGAACGTGAATCTTATCAGCATAAATTTGGCATTTGTGGCATTTCCTGGCGTAATCGATACAATCTCCCTCCATGGTCGACCAGAAATAGCCATATCTCATAATTTTCCGGGCTATAGACAGCCCGTTGGCGTGCGTCCCACATAGACCGTCGTGTACCTCAGCTAAAATCTCCTGTGCCTCCCGGGCATCCACACATCTCAACAATGTCTGATCATGGCCTCTTTTATATAGGATCTCCCCATCTAGGACATATTTTGTTGCCATTTTCTGAATGTTTTTTTGTCATTGTCATTTGCCCCTTCGGGATACTTTTAAAGCTTGACATATTGCAAGATGTCATAGTACCATGGGTTGCCATCAATCTCATCCTGCACATTACAAAAATGAGCAAGCTTTCTAAAACTTTGCATCTTAATGGGCTTCATTTCTGCCCCTGTGTTCGTTTTGAACATGGAAGCCAAGGTTGCCAAGGCGTCTGCCATCTGATTTTCTTCTCTGGGAAGGTAATTGAAGCTGACCTTTTTGAATCCTTGGCGAGCTCTTGAATTAATTCATAATATTTGACCAACTTCGGGTCCCTGGTTTCCCATTCCACACGCAACTGGTAAATCACTAAGGATGAATCTCTGAATACTCGAAGTTCCTTAATCTTTCTTTCAATAGATGAGTTTAGTCCCATATCACAGGCTTCGTATTCAGCTATATTGTTGGTGCAGAAGAATTCTAGTCTGCTGGTGAAGGGATAATAGACATTCTCGGGGGAAATTAGCACGACCCCTATCCCGTGTCCGAGGGCGTTAGAGGCCCCATCAAAGTAAAGCTTCCATGAGTTATCATCTGAAACCTCTTCCTCAGTTGTAATGCACATCAAGTCTTCATCTGGGAAATTAAAGTTCAACACCTCATAATCGTCCGAAGCGCGACTAGCTGGGAAATCCGCTACTGTGCTTCCCTTTACGGCTTTCTGGCTTACATACACAATGTCGAATTCGGACATGAGCATCTGCCATCGGGCCATCCTTCTTGTTAGTGCTGGTGCTTCCATTAGGAACTTCAAGGGGTCTAGCTTGGATATCAACCAAGTAGTATGGTACAACATATACTGCCTAAGACGTTTGGTAGCCCAAACTAAGGCACAACACAGCTTCTGAACTGTCGGGTACCGCGCTTCGCAGTCATTGAACTTTCTACTTAGGTAATAGATGGCTTGCTCCCTTTTCCCTGACTCATCATGTTGCCGCAATACACACCCCATTGAATTCTCAAAGACTGTCAGGTAGAGGATTAAAGGTCTGGCTTGTACTGGCGCGACTAAAATCGAAGCATTCGTCAAGTACCTTTTGATCCTTTCTAGGGCTCCTTGACATTCCTCATCCCATACACCGGGATTATTCTTTCTAAGAAGTCTGAAGACTGGGTCACACCGATCAGTTAATTGGGAAATGAAATGAGAGATATAATTCAACCTCCCCAGGAAACCACGAACTTCCTTCTGAGTGTGGGGTGGCGAGAGATCCTGGATGGCTTTCACTTTATCTGGATCGATCTCAATCCCTCTTTTGCTTACCACGAACCCCAGGAGTTTTCCAGAAGTAACGGCGAAGGTGCATTTGGCAGGGTTAAGCCTCAGCTGGTATTTCCGTAGTCTTTGGAATAGTTTTCTTAAGTTCTGTAGGTGCTCCTCTTCTGTTCGGGACTTGGCGATCATGTCGTCCATGTATACTTCTATTTCTTTGTGCATCATGTCATGGAAAAGAGTCACCATTGCTCTCTGGTAAGTTGCCCCTGCATTCTTGAGCCCGAAAGGCATCACCCGGTAACAAAAAGTGCCCCACATGGTTATGAATGTAGTTTTCTCCATGTCGTTAAAGTCCATCTTTATCTGGTTGTACCCTAAAAAGCCATCCATGAATGAAAACCTTGAGTGTCCTGCGGTGTTGTCAACCAGCGTGTCAATATGTGGCAGAGGGAAATTGTCTTTAGGGCTGGCTCGGTTGAGATCCCTATAATCTACACTCATGCCGACCTTTCCGTCCTTCTTCGGTACTGGTACGATGTTTGCAACCCATTCAGGGTATTTGGCCACCTCCAATAAGCCAGCATCAAATTGTTTTTTTAGCTCTTCTCTGATCTTTAACAACATGTCTGGCCTCATTCTCTGGAGTTTTTGCTGTATTGGTTTGCATTCCGGCTTTGTTGGCAGTTTGTGCACCACTATGTCAGTATTTAAACCTGGTATATCTTGATAAGTCTAGGCAAAAATATCCTTAAATTCCTGGAGTAGGGTTATCAGTTCGTGCCTGGTTTTCGAGGAAAATGTCATCCATATTTTTACTTCTTTTCTCTCTTCTTCAGTCCCCAAGTTTACAACTTCTGTTTCTTCTTGGTGGGGCACGATTTGCCTTTCTTCGTTGGCCACCATTCTCCTCAACTCTACAGGGACCTCACATTCTATCTCATCATCTTCTTCCCCAATTCCCTCTGAGATTTCGGGGCATTCAAAATTTCACCCCGGGATTGGGTCTGGTATCATTCATACAGTCAATCATGAGAGACCTCCATTAAATGAGAATGAATTGTATTGGGAAGAGAATGGCTTTATATGACGCGAATGAACATGAAGAATGAATGAATGAAATAAATGAAACGTTTTCCATTTAAGAAAACGAGGAAGATATTTTCATTTCAACAAAAAGTTAACATAGGTGCCCTATACAAGAGATCCCTAATGTTTATGGGCAAAAACAAAAAGTTGATTCGAAGCATTACTCTGATCTAGTCCTAAAAACCACAGGTAGATCAATGTGGCTCCAGTTTTCAAGAGTTTCCCCGGGATGGCAGGGGCGGATGTTGGTCAACATATTGCTGACTTGGCCCTTTCCAGCTATCATGTTGATGGACATCCCCTCAAGTGATTCATTAAACATTTCCTCCTTGTTGAGTACGTCATTTTCCTTAATTGCCTCTTCAACCTCTTGTCCTGGTTGGTAGAATCCTCCGGAGACAAAAGTTGATACATGTACCACAAGGCAATTCCAAGGACAAGATTCCGCTTACTTTTCCACTTGGCCCAATAACCCGAGCCAAGTCTAAGCTAATCAAGGACAAGCTGAATTCGACCGTCCAAGTATTCGTGAGCCAAGGATTACAAGCAGCCATGAAGAAAGAAGAATTTCTTGAAGGAAGTCCACACTTAACATCCTTCAAGACCTATACAAGAGATCCCTAATGTTTATGGGCAAAAAAAAAAGTTGATTCGAAGCATTACTCTATGATCTAGTCCTAAAAACCACAGGTAGATCAATGTGGCTCCAGTTTTCAAGAGTTTAGGATGGGATTTGGGCGGATGTTGGTCAACATATTGCTGACTTGGCCCTTTCCAGCTATCATGTTGATGGACATCCCCTCAAGTGATTCATTAAACATTTCCTCCTTGTTGAGTACGTCATTTTCCTTAATTGCCTCTTCAACCTCTTGTCCTGGTTGGTAGAATCCTCCGGAGACAAAAGTTGATACATGTACCACAAGGCAATTCCAAGGACAAGATTCAAGAACTTTTCCACTTGGCCCAATAACCCGAGCCAAGTCTAAGCTAATCAAGGACAAGCTGAATTCGACCGTCCAAGTATTCGTGAGCCAAGGATTACAAGCAGCCATGAAGAAAGAAGAATTTCTTGAAGGAAGTCCACACTTAACATCCTTCAAGACCTATACAAGAGATCCCTAATGTTTATGGGCAAAAAAAAAAGTTGATTCGAAGCATTACTCTAATCTAGTCCTAAAAACCACAGGTAGATCAATGTGGCTCCAGTTTTCAAGAGTTTCCCCGGGATGGCAGGGGCGGATGTTGGTCAACATATTGCTGACTTGGCCCTTTCCAGCTATCATGTTGATGGACATCCCCTCAAGTGATTCATTAAACATTTCCTCCTTGTTGAGTACGTCATTTTCCTTAATTGCCTCTTCAACCTCTTGTCCTGGTTGGTAGAATCCTCCAGAGACAAAAGTTGATACATGTACCACAAGGCAATTCCAAGGACAAGATGGGCTTACTTTTCCACTTGGCCCAATAACCCGAGCCAAGTCTAAGCTAATCAAGGACAAGCTGAATTCGACCGTCCAAGTATTCGTGAGCCAAGGATTACAAGCAGCCATGAAGAAAGAAGAATTTCTTGAAGGAAGTCCACACTTAACATCCTTCAAGAATAATTGGGTCACAAAAACTCAACTTGCTACACCTTTGGAGATGAATATCCATGAGCCTTTAGATGTCCATTAATTAGCCATTTTTATTGTAATTAGACCCAATAGTTGTTACTATAAAAGATTGGGTCAGATTTTTATTTTTAGCCCAAATTAGGATTTACAAGTGTTTTTAGGCCTAGTTAGCTTTTTAAACAGCCCACACATGCCTCCTTGCCCAAGAACCAATTTCTTATCATCTAAACCAGCCCAAATACCCTTAAATTCGTCCAAATAAAGGCCCTATCAACTTTTACTTGCTACCCAATCAAAACAGCTCTTATCAGCCCATTACTTGATACCCAAGCAAACCAGGCTTCATCAAGTTTACTTGCTGCCCAAGCAACCAGCCCTTATCAGCTTATAACTTGCCTTATCACCCTATCCCTTGCCACACAAGCACAAGGAGTTTAAAGGCTGTTATTTTATTATTATTTTTAATTAGATTAGGTTTTCCTTGTTTTAGTAGAAGTTAAATTACTTTGTCTATCCTTCACCTATAAAAGGATGAAGCCTCCATCATTGTAAGACAGATTTTCTTTGATTTATGAAATATTTAGTGAGCTTGTTTTTGAAAGTGTTGATTACTTGTGCCTTCAAAGTCTTCTTCAACATAAGTTCGACGAGTTCTTGTGAGGGAGATCATCTTCACACTCTTGCTTGCCTAGATAATCGCGTCTAGGAGGGTGGGTTAGAGCCGCTTGAGGTTGCTTGCTTAGATAATTGCGTCTAAGAGGGTGCCGAGGACAAAACAAAATCAACAATTCGCAAGCCATCTTCATCTTCAACATTCACACCATCTTCCATAATTCCATAAACAAAGCTGGAATTTCATATTTGTTTTATCTATCCTCATCTTAATATTTTTCAATCTTTTTACTTTTTTCCTTATTAATCATCTTCTAATTTTCCTTCTTATCTTTGTTTCTTTGAATTTCCAACCTTGAATCTGAAATTTTCAAGAAAAGCCATTTTCTTTTCTCTTGAATTTTCAAATCTGCCCATAACTTTCTTGATTGAGTCTAGAGCTCCTAGTTCTTGCAACAACTTGATTGAAGGCTTCCAAATCCAAGATTGCGCTACTCTATCATTTGGTATCAGATTTGGGACAATTCTTGGCAAGAATTTTGGCGTTTTTGGGAAAAAAAACTTGAAAATTAGGGAAAATTCGTCAAAACCAAACGAGTGAATTTTGAGCTGAAACTTTCCAGATCAGATATACACCATTGGTGGAGTCACCACACAAAATTTCAGAATTTTTGGAGTTCGGGAACACCTCGAACGAAGTGGATAAAGTTTCAGCCAAATTAGGGTTTTCCCCCTTTTTTAACCCTATTTTCATTATTTTTTCTTCAATTTTCGTTATTTTCAGTTTATTTACCTTGTAAAAAGAAAACAAAATAAAAAAAGTAAAAAAAAAAAGAAAAGAAAAGAAAGAAAAGTGAAGAAAAGTGAGAAAGCTTATACCTAGCCACCAACCACCATCAAGAATCATCAAGATCACCATCATCAACCACCACAAGCATCACATTGAAGTGGATTCAACATTGGATTTCTTCCTTCAAGTTGTTTCTGGATTTTGGGGTTATCATCTTTCTCTACTAATTTTTTTCTACTCTTAGTTTCTTAAGTTCCTTTGTTTTGCTTTTTCTTTCTTCTATTACGCAATTTAACACCTTCTCTTTTCTGGTGTGAGTAGGACAACAAAGTTGCATTACAATCCTTCTTTCTTGCAACTATATTCAATTGGTGTCAAGCCTTTTCATTGGACTCCTAGTACAATTAGGAATCATTGTTAGGATTAAACTCTGATTGTAACTTGTTGACTTGTGGCAGGAAGGTCTTTAAAGAGCACGAGATCAGTTTACTTGCCTCGCTAAATATTTATTCCTTGGAGTGTTTAGTGAGATTTCTAGTTTTCTTTTGCTTTTCACCTTTTTAAATCTGAGTGTTTCAGGATGTCAGAAACAAGTAACGACGAAGAACCACATGAAGTGACTCTTCAAGAAGTTTTGAATACTCTCAATAAACTTGAACGGATTGTAACCTCTTTGGCAGCCAAGCTTCAGCACACCGATACAGTTGTAATCGCAATCACTCAAACCATTGGGAGATTAGAAACCACTACAATTGCAAGCGATACTGAAGAGCCTAGGCGTCCAAATCTTGTTCCCATTCAGAATAGATGCCAAAACCCCCTGCATGGGCACAATCCTCGCATAGAGCCGAGACGAGCAACAAACACCTTAGCCAAACCAAAAATCACTGTACCACCTTTTCAAGGAAGGTATGACCCTGATGCTTATTGTGACTGGGAAAATCGAGTTGATCTTCTATTCGAGTATTATCAATGCCCCGAAGAGGATCAAGTTCCATTGTTGACTCTCGAATTCACTGAATACGCATCCATTTGGTGGTCCCAATTGGTTCACAATCGGCGTCTCAATGGAGAAGCCAAGATAACCTCATGGGGAGAACTTAAAGAAGTCATGCGAGAACGATTCGTTCCCCCATTATATCGGCGAGAGATCAAACAAAAGTTACAAAGAATCCGACAAGGCTACAGGACTGTTGATGAGTATCTCAAAGAGATGGAATCATTGATGCAAAGAGCTGATATCCAAGAGGATGAAGAGGATACAATGACTAGGTTTGTTGTCGGACTCAATGACCACATTCTTGAGGTACTTGAACTCAAAACCTACTACACTCTTCAAGAGGCATTCCAATTCACCATGACAATTGAAAAACGCATCAAAGATCGACAACGACATCGACAAAAGAATTATCACTATGACAAAGGTATCACTCAACCTTTATCTCATTCTAATTCTTTTAAACCTTTGCTCGACTCAAGTAGACCAAAGCAGAAAATTGAAACATCCAAGTCATTGGACAAAACCAAGACAAAAACCCCCATGTTGGCGGAAAACACACAAACACTCAAACAAACTCGGGTGATTGTATGCTTCAAGTGCAACGATCATGGACACTATAAAAGAGACTGCCCAAATACAAGACTCTTTCTTATTCGAGAAGATGGGAGCTACTCATCCGAGTCAGAGGAGGAATTTTCCGACAATGAATTCATCACCGGTGGTTACTCCAGTGATGAACCTGATCCTAAAAGCTTGGTGATTCAACGTTCACTTAATATCCAAGCAATCGACGATACGGAGATGCAAAGAACAAATATTTTCCACACAAGATGTTTGATCAGAGGCAAACTATATTCTGTCATCATTGATAGCGGAAGTTGTGCGAATGTGGTGAGCAGCTATCTAGTTGATGCACTTGACCTACCTTGTCAACGCCATCCAAAGCCATATTATCTCCAATGGCTTCATGAAGGGTCAGAATTAAAGGTAAACAAACGTGCCTTAATCACTTTTACAATGGGTAAATATTGTGATGACGTTTGGTGTGATGTTATCCCTATGCAAGCATCTCACTTACTTTTAGGATGACCGTGGCAGTATGACCGTGATGTGACTCACCATGGTAAGTTAAATAAGTAAGTTTTGTGAGGAGGTGGGAATAAAAAAGATGAAAAAGAAAAAAAGAATGAAAAATAAAAGGCAAATACAAAAGAGGCCAGTAGTGATTAAAAGCCAAATAAGTATAGGCCCATGGGTGGTGAGTGATCCTAAATGTGAGAAAAAAAGAGTGTCTCAAAATATTTATGCGAGAAAAAGAAGTGAGGCAAGCCCCTTCCTTAAACAGCCTTGCATCCTCATCCGCTTTAGGGAACAATTTTTTCTATCACTAACAATAACAAAAGTTTGCCTAGTGTGTTTGTTTCTCTTTTGCATGACTTCAATGATGTTTTAGGTGATCCACCTGACGGTTTGCCACCCTTAAGAGGATTTGAACATCAAATTGACCTAATTCTGGGTTCTTCTATTCCAAATAGACCAGCATATAGATGTAATCCCGACGAAACTAAGGAGTTAGAAAAGCAAGTGGAAGAACTACTCATCAACAAAGGCTACATTCGTGAGAGTTTAAGCCCTTGTGCCGTTCAGTACTTTTGGTTCCAAAGAAAGATGGTTCATATAGAATGTGTGTCGATTGTCGGCCGATCAACCGAATAGCAATCAAGCATAGGCATCCTATTCCACGATTAGATGACATGCTTGATGAACTCTGGTGCATGCATCTTCACCAAGATTGATTTGAAGAGTGGTTATCATCAAATTCGAATGAAAGAAGGAGATGAATGGAAAACCGCTTTCAAGACAAAGTTCGGTTTATATGAATGGACAGTTATGCCATTTGGTTTGACCAATGCCCCTAGCACATTCATGAGATTGATGAACCATGTCCTTCGGGAGTTTAGAGGTAAGTTTGTTGTTGTTTATTTCAATGATATTCTTATCTACTCTTCTTCTTTTGATTTACATATCTTTCATTTGAGATCGGTCTTCGAAGTTCTCCGAAGAGAACAATTATATGCTAACATGGAAAAGTGCGTGTTTTGTAGTGAAAGTCTTAGTTTTCTAGGCTTTATAGTAAGTGCACAGGGTATCCATGTTGACAATGAAAAAGTCAAAGCAATTCAAGAATGACCCATGCCATCATCCATAACCGAGGTGAGATCCTTCCATGGCCTAGCAAGCTTCTACCGTCGCTTTGTCAAGGATTTCTCTACCATTGCCGCACCATTGACAGATATCATCAAAAAACGATAGGTTTTCATTGGGGTGAGGCACAAGAACAAGCCTTTCAAACAATAAAAGGCATAGGCGCAGTTCTTTTACAGGAAAAACAACCAATCGCTTACTTTAGCAAGAAGTTAAAAGGAGCACATTTGAACTACTCAACTTATGATAAAGAGCTCCTTGCATTAGTTCGTGCACTTGAAGTTTGGCAACAGTACCTTCTTCCAAAGGAGTTCATCATACACACCGACCACGAATCATTGAAGTGGCTAAACGGCCAAGGTAATTTGAGCAAGAGACATGCTCGGTGGGTGGAGTTTATTGAAACATTCCCTTATGTGATCAAGTACAAAAAAGGTAAGGATAATGTAGTAGCAGATGCACTATCTAGAAGGTATACTCTAATTACTCAAATGCATGCTACTATATTGGGATTCAAACATATAAAGCAATTGTATCCTAATGATCCAGATTTCAAGGAAATTTATACTCATTGTTTAAAAGGTGCTTTTAACAAGTTTTATCTTGTAGATGGGTTTCTTTTTCTGAATAAACAGGTTGTGTATACCACAAGGCTCCATTAGAGAATTACTAGTCCATGAATCACACTCCGGAGGCTTAATGGGGCACTTTGGCATCTCCAAAACGTTAGACATGGTAATGGAGCATTTTTTTGGCCACGTATGAGGAAAACCGTGGAAAAGGTATGCGCATCTTGCATCGTATGTAAACAAGCAAAATCCAAGGTAAGTCTTAACGATTTATATACACCCTTCCTATCCCTTCTTTCCCTTGGGTCGATTTATCTATGGATTTTATTCTTGGAATACCTCGTACCAAAAAAGGGTCGAGATAGTATTTTTGTTGTGGTTCGACAGGTTTTCAAAGATGGCTCACTTAATACCATGCCATAAAACGGATGATGCAACACATGTAGCCGATCTCTTCTTTAGAGAAGTAGTACGACTTCACGAAATTCCACGCACCATCGTTTCTGATAGAGATGTAAAGTTCATAAGCCATTTTGGAAGGTTTTTTGGGGAAAGATAGGTACCAAACTTCTTTATTCTACTACTTGTCGCCTACCTGACGGATGGACAAACCGAGGTAACAAATCGGATCTTAGGTGCATTTCTCAGAACTGTTGTTGGTAAGAACACAAAAACTTGGGAAGAATATCTACCTTTTGTAGAGTTTGCCTACAACCATTCTATTCATTCATCCACGGTTATTCTCCATTTGAAGTAGTTTATGGTTTTAACGCCTTAACTACATTAGACCTTGTTCCTTTACCTATTAATAATATTAGCAGCTTAGATGGCGAAAAGAAAGCAGAGTTAGTTAAATCCATTCACACTAAGGCAAAGCAAAGAATGGAGAAAACATATGAAAATGTTGCTGCCAAAGTCAACAAAGGCCGGCCTTAAGTTATCTTTGAACCAGTAGATTGGGTTTGGTTGCACATGCGTAAAGAAAGATTTCCGAACCATAGGAAATCCAAATTGGATCCACGAGGAGACGGACCATTCCAAGTCCTTTGAAAGGATCAACAACAATGCATACCGAATTGATCTACCAGGTGAGTATAATGTGAGTACAACTTTTAATGTTTCTGATCTTTCTCCTTTGATCTTTCAGATTCGTGGGACTAATCCTTTTGAGGAGAGGGGGGATGATACATGTACCACAAGGCAATTCCAAGGACAAGATGGGCTTACTTTTCCACTTGGCCCAATAACCCGAGCCAAGACTAAGCTAATCAAGGACAAGCTGAATTCGACCATCCAAGTATTCGTGAGCCAAGGATTACAAGCTGCCATGAAGAAAGAAGAATTTCTTGAAGGAAGTCACACTTAACATCCTTGAAGAATAATTGGGTCACAAAAACTCAACTTGCTGCACCTTTGGAGATGGATATCCATGAGCCTTTAGATGTCCATTAATTAGCCATTTTTATTGTAATTAGACCCAATAGTTGTTACTATAAAAGATTGGGTCAGATTTTTATTTTTAGCCCAAATTAGGATTTACAAGTGTTTTTAGGCCTAGTTAGCTTTTTAAACAGCCCACACATGCCTCCTTGCCCAAGAACCAATTTCTTATCATCTAAACCAGCCCAAATACCCTTAAATTCGTCCAAATAAAGGCCCTATCAACTTTTACTTGCTGCCCAATCAAAACAGCTCTTATCAGCCCATTACTTGATACCCAAGCAAACCAGGCTTCATCAAGTTTACTTGCTGCCCAAGCAACCAGCCCTTATCAGCTTATAACTTGCCTTATCACCCTATCCCTTGCCACACAAGCACAAGGAGTTTAAAGGCTGTTATTTTATTATTATTTTTAATTAGATTAGGTTTTCCTTGTTTTAGTAGAAGTTAAATTACTTTGTCTATCCTTCACCTATAAAAGGATGAAGCCTCCATCATTGTAAGACAGATTTTCTTTGATTTATGAAATATTTAGTGAGTTTGTTTTTGCAAGTGTTGATTACTTGTGCCTTCGAAGTCTTCTTCAACATAAGTTCGACGAGTTCTTGTGAGGGAGATCATCTTCACACTCTTGCTTGCCTAGATAATCGCGTCTAGGAGGGTGGGTTAGAGCCGCTTGAGGTTGCTTGCTTAGATAATTGCGTCTAAGAGGGTGCCGAGGACAAAACAAAATCAACAATTCGCAAGCCATCTTCATCTTCAACATTCACACCATCTTCCATAATTCCATAAACAAAGCTGGAATTTCATATTTGTTTTATCTATCCTCATCTTAATATTTTTCAATCTTTTTACTTTTTTCCTTATTAATCATCTTCTAATTTTCCTTCTTATCTTTGTTTCTTTGAATTTCCAACCTTGAATCTGAAATTTTCAAGAAAAGCCATTTTCTTTTCTCTTGAATTTTCAAATCTGCCCATAACTTTCTTGATTGAGTCTAGAGCTCCTAGTTCTTGCAACAACTTGATTGAAGGCTTCCAAATCCAATATTGCGCTACTCTATCATTTGGTATCAGATTTGGGACGATTCTTGGCAAGAATTTTGGCGTTTTTGGGAAAAAACTTGAAAATTACGGAAAATTCGTCAAAACCAAACGAGTGAATTTTGAGCTGAAACTTTCCAGATCAGCTCTACACCATTGGTGGAGTCACCACACAAAATTTCAGTATTTTTGGAGTTCGGGAACACCTCGAACGAAGTGGATAAAGTTTCAGCCAAATTAGGGTTTTCCCCCTTCTTTAACCCTATTTTCATTATTTTTTCTTCAATTTTCATTATTTTCAGTTTATTTACCTTGTAAAAAGAAAACAAAATAAAAAAAGAAAAAAAAAAAAGAAAAGAAAGAAAAAGTGAAGAAAAGTGAGAAAGCTTATACCTAGCCACCAACCACCATCAAGAATCATCAAGATCACCATCATCAACCACCACAAGCATCACATTGAAGTGGATTCAACATTGGATTTCTTCCTTCAAGTTGTTTCTGGATTTTGGGGTTATCATCTTTCTCTACTAATTTTTTTCTACTCTTAGTTTCTTAAGTTCCTTTGTTTTGCTTTTTCTTTCTTCTATTACGCAATTTAACACCTTCTCTTTTCTGGTGTGAGTAGGACAACAAAGTTGCATTACAATCCTTCTTTCTTGCAACTATATTCAATTGGTGTCAAGCCTTTTCATTGGACTCCTAGTACAATTAGGAATCATTGTTAGGATTAAACTCTGATTGTAACTTGTTGACTTGTGGCAGGAAGGTCTTTAAAAGCACGAGATCAGTTTACTTGCCTCGCTAAATATTTATTCCTTGGAGTGTTTAGTGAGATTTCTAGTTTTCTTTTGCTTTTCACCTTTTTAAATCTGAGTGTTTCAGGATGTCAGAAACAAGTAACGACGAAGAACCACATGAAGTGACTCTTCAAGAAGTTTTGAATACTCTCAATAAACTTGAACGGATTGTAACCTCTTTGGCAGCCAAGCTTCAGCACACCGATACAGATTGTAATCGCAATCACTCAAACCATTGGGAGATTAGAAACCACTACAATTGCAAGCGATCTTGAAGAGCCTAGGCGCCCAAATCTTGTTCCCATTCAGAATAGATGCCAAAACCCCTGCATGGGCACAATCCTCGCATAGAGTAGAGACGAGCAACAAACACCTTAGCCAAACCAAAAATCACTGTACCACCTTTTCAAGGAAGGTATGACCCTGATGCTTATTGTGACTGGGAAAATCGAGTTGATCTTCTATTCGAGTATTATCAATGCCCCGAAGAGGATCAAGTTCCATTGTTGACTCTCGAATTCACTGAATACGCATCCATTTGGTGGTCCCAATTGGTTCACAATCGGCGTCTCAATGGAGAAGCCAAGATAACCTCATGGGGAGAACTTAAAGAAGTCATGCGAACGATTCGTTCCCCATTATATCGGGCGAGAGATCAAACAAAAGTTACAAAGAATCCGACAAGGCTACAGGACTGTTGATGAGTATCTCAAAGAGATGGAATCATTGATGCAAAGAGCTGATATCCAAGAGGATGAAGAGGATACAATGACTAGGTTTGTTGTCGGACTCAATGACCACATTCTTGAGGTACTTGAACTCAAAACCTACTACACTCTTCAAGAGGCATTCCAATTCACCATGACAATTGAAAAACGCATCAAAGATCGACAACGACATCGACAAAAGAATTATCACTATGACAAAGGTATCACTCAACCTTTATCTCATTCTAATTCTTTTAAACCTTTGCTCGACTCAAGTAGACCAAAGCAGAAAATTGAAACATCCAAGTCATTGGACAAAACCAAGACAAAAACCCCCATGTTGGCGGAAAACACACAAACACTCAAACAAACTCGGGTGATTGTATGCTTCAAGTGCAACGATCATGGACACTATAAAAGAGACTGCCCAAATACAAGACTCTTTCTTATTCGAGAAGATGGGAGCTACTCATCCGAGTCAGAGGAGGAATTTTCCGACAATGAATTCATCACCGGTGGTTACTCCAGTGATGAACCTGATCCTAAAAGCTTGGTGATTCAACGTTCACTTAATATCCAAGCAATCGGCGATACGGAGATGCAAAGAACAAATATTTTCCACACAAGATGTTTGATCAGAGGCAAACTATATTCTGTCATCATTGATAGCGGAAGTTGTGCGAATGTGGTGAGCAGCTATCTAGTTGATGCACTTGACCTACCTTGTCAACGCCATCCAAAGCCATATTATCTCCAATGGCTTCATGAAGGGTCAGAATTAAAGGTAAACAAACGTGCCTTAATCACTTTTACAATGGGTAAATATTGTGATGACGTTTGGTGTGATGTTATCCCTATGCAAGCATCTCACTTACTTTTAGGATGACCGTGGCAGTATGACCGTGATGTGACTCACCATGGTAAGTTAAATAAGTAAGTTTTGTGAGGAGGTGGGAATAAAAAAAGATGAAAAAGAAAAAAAGAATGAAAAATAAAAGGCAAATACAAAAGAGGCCAGTAGTGATTAAAAGCCAAATAAGTATAGGCCCATGGGTGGTGAGTGATCCTAAATGTGAGAAAAAAAGAGTGTCTCAAAATATTTATGCGAGAGAAAAAGAAGTGAGGCAAGCCCCCTTCCTTAAACAGCCTTGCATCCTCATCCGCTTTAGGGAACAATTTTTTTCTATCACTAACAATAACAAAAGTTTGCCTAGTGTGTTTGTTTCTCTTTTGCATGACTTCAATGATGTTTTAGGTGATCCACCTGACGGTTTGCCACCCTTAAGAGGATTTGAACATCAAATTGACCTAATTCTGGGTTCTTCTATTCCAAATAGACCAGCATATAGATGTAATCCCGACGAAACTAAGGAGTTAGAAAAGCAAGTGGAAGAACTACTCATCAACAAAGGCTACATTCGTGAGAGTTTAAGCCCTTGTGCCGTTCCAGTACTTTTGGTTCCAAAGAAAGATGGTTCATATAGAATGTGTGTCGATTGTCGGCCGATCAACCGAATAGCAATCAAGCATAGGCATCCTATTCCACGATTAGATGACATGCTTGATGAACTCTACGGTGCATGCATCTTCACCAAGATTGATTTGAAGAGTGGTTATCATCAAATTCGAATGAAAGAAGGAGATGAATGGAAAACCGCTTTCAAGACAAAGTTCGGTTTATATGAATGGACAGTTATGCCATTTGGTTTGACCAATGCCCCTAGCACATTCATGAGATTGATGAACCATGTCCTTCGGGAGTTTAGAGGTAAGTTTGTTGTTGTTTATTTCAATGATATTCTTATCTACTCTTCTTCTTTTGATTTACATATCTTTCATTTGAGATCGGTCTTCGAAGTTCTCCGAAGAGAACAATTATATGCTAACATGGAAAAGTGCGTGTTTTGTAGTGAAAGTCTTAGTTTTTCTAGGCTTTATAGTAAGTGCACAGGGTATCCATGTTGACAATGAAAAAGTCAAAGCAATTCAAGAATGACCCATGCCATCATCCATAACCGAGGTGAGATCCTTCCATGGCCTAGCAAGCTTCTACCGTCGCTTTGTCAAGGATTTCTCTACCATTGCCGCACCATTGACAGATATCATCAAAAAACGATAGGTTTTCATTGGGGTGAGGCACAAGAACAAGCCTTTCAAACAATAAAAGGCATAGGCGCAGTTCTTTTTACGGGGAAAAACAACCAATCGCTTACTTTAGCAAGAAGTTAAAAGGAGCACATTTGAACTACTCAACTTATGATAAAGAGCTCCTTGCATTAGTTCGTGCACTTGAAGTTTGGCAACAGTACCTTCTTCCAAAGGAGTTCATCATACACACCGACCACGAATCATTGAAGTGGCTAAACGGCCAAGGTAATTTGAGCAAGAGACATGCTCGGTGGGTGGAGTTTATTGAAACATTCCCTTATGTGATCAAGTACAAAAAAGGTAAGGATAATGTAGTAGCAGATGCACTATCTAGAAGGTATACTCTAATTACTCAAATGCATGCTACTATATTGGGATTCAAACATATAAAGCAATTGTATCCTAATGATCCAGATTTCAAGGAAATTTATACTCATTGTTTAAAAGGTGCTTTTAACAAGTTTTATCTTGTAGATGGGTTTCTTTTCTGAATAAACAGGTTGTGTATACCACAAGGCTCCATTAGAGAATTACTAGTCCATGAATCACACTCCGGAGGCTTAATGGGGCACTTTGGCATCTCCAAAACGTTAGACATGGTAATGGAGCATTTTTTTTGGCCACGTATGAGGAAAACCGTGGAAAAGGTATGCGCATCTTGCATCGTATGTAAACAAGCAAAATCCAAGGTAAGTCTTAACGATTTATATACACCCCTTCCTATCCCTTCTTTCCCTTGGGTCGATTTATCTATGGATTTTATTCTTGGAATACCTCGTACCAAAAAGGGTCGAGATAGTATTTTTGTTGTGGTCGACAGGTTTTCAAAGATGGCTCACTTAATACCATGCCATAAAACGGATGATGCAACACATGTAGCCGATCTCTTCTTTAGAGAAGTAGTACGACTTCACGAAATTCCACGCACCATCGTTTCTGATAGAGATGTAAAGTTCATAAGCCATTTTGGAAGGTTTTTTGGGGAAAGATAGGTACCAAACTTCTTTATTCTACTACTTGTCGCCCACAGACGGATGGACAAACCGAGGTAACAAATCGGATCTTAGGTGCATTTCTCAGAACTGTTGTTGGTAAGAACACAAAAACTTGGGAAGAATATCTACCTTTTGTAGAGTTTGCCTACAACCATTCTATTCATTCATCCACCGGTTATTCTCCATTTGAAGTAGTTTATGGTTTTAACGCCTTAACTACATTAGACCTTGTTCCTTTACCTATTAATAATATTAGCAGCTTAGATGGCGAAAAGAAAGCAGAGTTAGTTAAATCCATTCACACTAAGGCAAAGCAAAGAATGGAGAAAACATATGAAAATGTTGCTGCCAAAGTCAACAAAGGCCGACGCCAAGTTATCTTTGAACCAGTAGATTGGGTTTGGTTGCACATGCGTAAAGAAAGATTTCCGAACCATAGGAAATCCAAATTGGATCCACGAGGAGACGGACCATTCCAAGTCCTTTGAAAGGATCAACAACAATGCATACCGAATTGATCTACCAGGTGAGTATAATGTGAGTACAACTTTTAATGTTTCTGATCTTTCTCCCTTTGATCTTTCAGATTCGTGGACGAATCCTTTTGAGGAGGGAGGGGATGATACATGTACCACAAGGCAATTCCAAGGACAAGATGGGCTTACTTTTCCACTTGGCCCAATAACCCGAGCCAAGACTAAGCTAATCAAGGACAAGCTGAATTCGACCATCCAAGTATTCGTGAGCCAAGGATTACAAGCTGCCATGAAGAAAGAAGAATTTCTTGAAGGAAGTCACACTTAACATCCTTGAAGAATAATTGGGTCACAAAAACTCAACTTGCTGCACCTTTGGAGATGGATATCCATGAGCCTTTAGATGTCCATTAATTAGCCCTTTTTATTGTAATTAGACCCAATAGTTGTTACTATAAAAGATTGGGTCAGATTTTTATTTTTAGCCCAAATTAGGATTTACAAGTGTTTTTAGGCCTAGTTAGCTTTTTAAACAGCCCACACATGCCTCCTTGCCCAAGAACCAATTTCTTATCATCTAAACCAGCCCAAATACCCTTAAATTCGTCCAAATAAAGGCCTTATCAACTTTTACTTGCTGCCCAATCAAAACAGCTCTTATCAGCCCATTACTTGATACCCAAGCAAACCAGGCTTCATCAAGTTTACTTGCTGCCCAAGCAACCAGCCCTTATCAGCTTATAACTTGCCTTATCACCCTATCCCTTGCCACACAAGCACAAGGAGTTTAAAGGCTGTTATTTTATTATTATTTTTAATTAGATTAGGTTTTCCTTGTTTTAGTAGAAGTTAAATTAATTTGTCTATCCTTCACCTATAAAAGGATGAAGCCTCCATCATTGTAAGACATATTTTCTTTGATTTATGAAATATTTAGTGAGTTTGTTTTTGCAAGTGCTGATTACTTGTGCCTTCGAAGTCTTCTTCAACATAAGTTCGACGAGTTCTTGTGAGGGAGATCATCTTCACACTCTTGCTTGCCTAGATAATCGCGTCTAGGAGGGTGGGTTAGAGCCGCTTGAGGTTGCTTGCTTAGATAATTGCGTCTAAGAGGGTGTTGAGGACAAAACAAAATCAACAATTCGCAAGGCATCTTCATCTTCAACCTTCACACCATCTTCCATAATTCCATAAACAAAGCTGGAATTTCAGATTTGTTTTATCTATCCTCATCTTAATCTTTTTCAATCTTTTTACTTTTGTTCTTATTAATCATCTTCTAATTTTCCTTCTTATCTTTGTTTCTTTGAATTTCCAACCTTGAATCTGAAATTTTAAAGAAAAGCCATTTTCTTTTCTCTTGAATTTTCAAATCATCCCATAACTTTCTTGATTGAGTCTAGAGCTCCTAGTTCTTGCAACAACTTGATTGAAGGCTTCCAAATCCAAGATTACGCTACTCTATCAAAAGTGGTTTTCAAACTAGGGAAGGACATTGGTCTCCATGGAATGTCCTCTTCCTTAAATCTGGCTTTTCTTTGTTCTTCTTTTCTCTTGTATTCTTCTTTTCTTTGTTGGACACTTGGTTTGTAACCCAACCCAAAACGGTCCTTCTTGGTTATCATACTTTTGGCTCGTAGGCTTCCTTGCAATCTTTTCCCTAGCCCTCTTCCTGCTTTGGCTCCTCGGCCCAAAGTTTCAGCAACGGTCATCTTGGTACAATTAGATAACCTGGGATAGGGAATCCGACTTCCTTCCGCGACGAAGGTGGCATTCACTAGCTCTAATGCACAAAAGAGCATTCTGCAGCATCCTCGTCATTTTGAATGTAGGGGGCATCTGAAGTCACTGAAGCAATAATTTCCTGCTCGGCCTCTACTGTGACCAATTTGCCTTCGATTACGAATTTTAATTTCTGATGTAATGATGATGGGACAACTCCTGCGGAGTGGATCCATGGCCTTCCCAATAAGCAGCTGTAAGATGGTTTTATATCCATTACCACAAAATCAATCACGTACTCAGTCGGCCCGATCAATAGAGGCACCTCAATTTTTCCCATTGTTCCTCTTTTTGTACCGTCAAAGGCTCTCACGGAGTTATGGCAGGGCTTTAGGTGAGAACCATCTATTGGTAGTTTCTGCAAGGTCACCATAGGCAGCACGTTCAGTGCTGACCCGTTGTCAATCAGTACCCTCGGTACCACATACCCTTTGCAGTGGGTTGTGATGTTAAGAGCTTTGGTGGACCCTATTCCGCCTTCGGGGATCTCGTTGTCATTGAATGTTATATGGTTGTAGGCAGTGATATGCCCCACTATCCTGTCCAGTTTTGCCACAGAAATGTCCTGGGGCACAAAAGTCTGGTTTAGTACTTTTAATAGTGCCTCATGGTGTCTTTCTGAACTCAAGATTAACTCCAGCACCGTGATCCTAGCCGGTTGCTTTTGTAGTTGTTCCACTACGCTATACTCGCTATGTCTCAGGAACTTTAGAAATTCTTTGGCCTGAGCCTCGGTGACCAGCTCATTTATCTTTGGAAGAGGTTCTTCATTGAATATCTGCACGGGGGTAACTGATGTATCCTTTCCTTTATCTTTGACCGCTTCAGCAGCCCTCAAGGTCTCAGAGGAGTAACATCTGCCGCTCCTCGTGAAATGGCCCACCTCACCGACATTCACATCACTCTTGCTTTACTCGTCTTTCAGTGTAAGCTCTTTTACCTCACCAGATTCTGGCTTTTCTGGCGTGGTCACATTTACAGCATAGTTCCAGGGAGTTTGCCGCATATCCTTGAATGGGAACGGGGATGGTGCTGAGATGATGATCTTGGGATTTATCTTAGTGGTTTCTCCTTGGGAGGCACATGCACTCCCCAGCCTGGAGGATATGATAAGAGGTCTATCCCTCCCATATTTAGCGTTGGGGCTATCCGTCATATGTACCTCCGATCCCTTCTTTCCTGTGGCTTTTCGAAGAATTCTATTTGCTTTTCATTCATCAATTTTTGTACCAATCTCTTAAACTCGTTGCACTTTTGGATGTCGTGCCCATCGTCTTGATGGAATTCGCAATACACTTCACATCCCTTATGCCTTATTA
The DNA here is from genome assembly GCA_019671005.1 of Hibiscus mutabilis. Classification (NCBI taxonomy): domain Eukaryota; kingdom Viridiplantae; phylum Streptophyta; class Magnoliopsida; order Malvales; family Malvaceae; genus Hibiscus; species Hibiscus mutabilis. The sequence goes on from JAGYYJ010000788.1 coordinate 80,473, forward strand.
CCATGCCTTTGTCGATCACATGGGCCATGCACAATTATTGAAATACCCACCGCAAAGGAGATTTGATTTCCAACACATCATCCTTAATCTTCCTGGTAAAGAATTCCTCAATAACATTTACTCCTCTGTTCCCATGATTAGGTTGCGGGTTAGTAGCTACACTTGGTTCTTCAAACTTCAGTATCCCAGAATCAATTAAGTTCTGCACAAGTTTTTTGAAAGCAAGGCAGTTCTCGGTGGGATGACCAGGGGCACCGCCGTGATAGTCGCAATGCGCGTTCGGGTTATACCCGGATGGGAATGGTGGTTTGAAAGGGGTAACTAATACGGACGGACCAGGTCTGCTTCATACAACTGGGAGTAAAGCTCCGAGTACAGAACGGGTAGTGGAGTAAAAGTTTGCCTCTCTTTCTTTTTCCTCGAGGTTATCTCCTCTATTTGATTCAAGTTTTGCGCTTTCCCCACAGGTGCTTGTGGCTGTGAGACTGTAAAATTCTTCGGGGCAGTGTAAGTACTGGCGGCGTTTACTTCATTCTTCTTGCTGTACTTCCGAGATCCTTCCTCGCTCTCAATTCTACCACTCTTAATTGCCAATTCAAGGGACTCCCCAATCCTAATCAAATCAGTAAAACTCTGTGTTGTGTTATTAATGAGGCGATCGAAAAGTGCCCCCTTCAAAGTATTAACGAATAAGGGCGTAATTTCATGTTCCGGGAGGGGTGGCTGAATTTGGGCGGCCACTTCCCGCCACCTCTGGGCATACTGTCGTAGACTTTCGTTGGACTTCTGCCCCATATTTTCCAACATAATTATACTGGGGGTCATATCTGTTACGTGCTTATATTGCTCAATGAATGCTCTTGAAAGATCTTTCCATGTTTTGACATTTACCCTGCTCAACTGGGTGTACAACCGTAACGCCGCCCCAGTTAGGCTGTCTTGGAAACAGTGAATCAGTAGCTTTTCATCCTTAAGGTAGGCCGCCATCTTCCGGTAGTACATCGTTATGTGCGCGGAAGGACACGTGGTTCCATAGTATTTGTCGAACTCTGGCGTTTTAAATTTTGGTGGTAGGACAAGGTCGGATACCAAACTCAAGTCGCTGGCATCATTTCCTGATTCTTCCATAGTTTGCAAAGTTTTAAATCTTTCCTCCATGAGGCGAAACCTCTCCTTCCACTTTTTTTCTACCTCTGTCCTGATCCTTTCGACCAAATTTAGGTTTGGCACCTCCTCTTCATAGAGTGCTTCAGTGTCAAGGGGTGAGTCTTAGGTGCCCCTACCGGTATATTAGTCAACATCCCCACAGGGTCGATATATACCTTTCTAGTCAGATTCGGCACGGCCGGTTGAACCTTATTGTGAACCGGGGTACTTTCCAGTTATTGGGCGGTTTCTCCTTCAACTCTCTTTCCGAGACTCTTAGCCAGCAATGCGGTTATGTCGGATACTATTGATGCTTGTGACTGTGCAATCTGGTCATTGAGGCTTCTTTGGGCTTCGTCAAATCTTGCCTCGAGCTCGCTTTGTCCCTTTTCTAGACTAATTATCCTGTCTTCCATGAGCTTGCTTTGTAATCGGGTAAGATATGGATGATGAATGGTTGCGGCTTAACTTCTATTTTCACACGGCTATAATATTTATAACGTTAATATGGTTGCAAGGAAAATAAATGCGTGTATAATGATGCGGATGTCATGATGCAATGCAAGAATGTATGCAGATAAAGGTACTGATTCCGCTGGTAATCACCCTTTTGAACTACTTCCACGGGAATTAAAGGGTCTAAATTGCAATAGAATTCATATTACAAAATGAAGGTCCCTAATACAAAAGAGTACTAATTACGATATAGAGCCCTACAGATAAGCCCTAGCTCTATCTCCTAATTTTCCAATAGCCCTGATACGAGCATGAGAGGGGTCAAAATAATCATCTTGGAAAAGAAGTTGAAACTACTTTTCAAGTCAGAAACATCAGTCAACTTTGCGAAGCATTTTTGGATGGGATCCAGGCATTTATAGGTCAACATGTCTTCTTAAAACTTATCCGGCTACAAATTATCTTTCCAACGCATCTTGAAACGCCTCAATCGGACATCTGTATCTCAAGATACGTCTATTTTAGCGAAGACAGCGCATGCAGAAATTCCTATACGGGATTTTTGGATAATTACGAATTTTCAAGATTTTATTTGATTATTTGTAATTTAAATCAATATAGGATTCTGCAATATCTATTAGGATCAGATTTATTTAATTAGGATTTTATTTTTAGCATTTATTTATTATTAGAAGTTACTTATCTAATTAGGAGATTAGATTTTAGCATTTATTTATTGTATTTAATTCCTAAGTTTAGTATGATTGAACTTCTCCATGGCCTATATAAAGGAGGCTTCACCCACATTGTAATTCAGATTTGAATGATTAAATAAAATTCTCTTTTGAGTTCCAACTTGCAAGAACATTATCTTATGTTTTAGAAGCAAATGGATTTTCAAGTTCTCCGGGATTTGTTGTTGAGGATCTTCACACTCCTGCTTGCCCATACAAAAGCGTTTGGGAGGGTGGGTTAGAGCCGCTTGAGGTTGCTTGCTTAGATAATTGTGTCTAAGAGGGTGCCGAGGACAACTATCAATTCATCACGCCATCTCCACATATTCAAGCTTCCTCTATTGACGCCACCACCATAAGCAAATCTGAATTTTTAGATTTGTTCTTTATTTTGGTTTATTTTGTTTTTCTCTTTATTCGAATTTGCGCAACTCTATCATTTGGTATCAGAGATATTGCAGAATCCTATATTGATTTAAATTACAAATAATCAAATAAAATCTTGAAAATTCATAATTATCCAAAAATCCCGTATAGGAATTTCTGCATGCGCTGTCTTCGCTAAAATAGACGTATCTTGAGATACAGATGTCCGATTGAGGCGTTTCAAGATGCGTTGGAAAGATAATATGTAGTCGGACAAGTTTTAAGAAGACATGTTGACCGATAAATGCCTGAATCCCATCCAAAAATGCTTCGCAAGTTGACTGATGTTTCTGACTTGCAAAGCAGTTTCAACTTCTTTTCCAATATGATTATTTTGACCCCTCTCATGCTCGTATCAAGCTCTGAGCAGCTTGATGAACCTGGGAGCTTCTTCCATTTCTGAGACTACGAAAGGTTGGAGTGTTTCACCTTCAATGGCCAAATCATTCACATGCCTGGCGACTCGCTGTATGTCCACCATTAGGTTGGCGTAATATTGGTCCCTATCCTGCACCATCCGGGCAGCGTCACGCAGTCTCCTTTGCCAATAAATGTCCCCTCCGGCTGCAGCCTCTTCGAATACACTGATTCTTTCCTTATAATCCTCAACAGTCGCTTCAAGGGACTTAATTCGGGTTCGTAACGTGCCTACTTCGCGCTCTCTTTCTTGTAGCTCAGTGAAGCAATTCCTCTGACAGTATGTTCGATAAGAGTGTTCTACTTCTGTCACCTTTTCTCCCAACTCGACATTCTGACTTCGGCTCTGATCCAGACTTTGGATAGTGTCGTCGTACAACTTTTGCATCTCTAACAGTCTATTCCGGCTACTCATGGACCTTCTTTTCCAAGCGGCGGCATTTTCTCTCTCGTAGTTGACTGCTTGTTTTCCTTTGCTAATTTCTTGCTTAGTTCTTTCCTTTTCTTGGACAATGGCTTTCTTGAAGGACTGCCTTTCTTCCTCAATAGCCAACCGGCAGCTTTCTATCTCCTTCTCAGTTGCTCTTTTGCTGATTTCTCGTTCGTCTTCCACCAAGCGGATACCATTCATTCTTTCCTTTTCCACGGCTATGAACTGACTTCGGCCGGCCTTCTGTATCTTTGCTTGGGTAAGAGGGTATCCTTTTGGTAAAGAGCGTTCTTCTCGCTCAAATCCGCATTTAATTTTTTCAACTGCCTAATAATTCCATCCCGTTCGTCGACCTCTAAGCTTACTTTATAGAGCTCACTCGCATGCTGCGTCTGTTGTGTGTCCATTTTCCTCTTAATTTCTTCGAGTTCATTCCGTAAGATATCATATTCAGACGGCACCACCCTTGTAAGTTCCTCAAGTGGCACAACCGGTCCTTGATCGGATTCAGGAATCACATCATTAACCCTCAAACGTCTCCAAAGATCATAGTCTGGAGTGGTCATGTGCTCGGTGTCTCATTCCACCCTGATCCGGTAATAATGGTCCCAAGCCCTCATGATAGTCTGGACTTTTTCTTTAAACTCACCTTGAAAGGAAATTCAGTTCGGCTTAACCCGGCGGTATTGGGAATGAACTGTCGTGATCCGAATTGTTGGGACACCAAAAGCGGAGCACAAGCAATCCCTCCATGCAGTCCCAACATCATCAGCCAGTTGAAATCACCGCAACTGTATAAAAAGTAATTAACCCTACCGAGCCATGGGACCCTCCATACTATGTCTTCGTCTTGAATGTTCCTAAAGAAACCAGACCATTTTTTGTTTTCAAGTTCTCTCGCCACTCTTTTGCTAAGTACTCCCGTAAGGGCGGAAAACCTTGGAAGGATATCCCTGGTAGGACCCTTGTCAACGTCTTCCACATATGGCTCTGAACCTACACCTGTAACAGCTATGCACACCCCCTGAAATGTCCTTCTTCATGTTTTCGACTAGCATTTAAGGAAATAAAGGTCTCGGCCAAGAATGCTGGTACTGGATTTGCCCGCCGTTTTATACGCTCGAACAGATCTAGAATGGCTACATCAATGTTTCCAAGAGTTCTTGGAAAGATCACCAACCCATATATTCCCAAGGCAAGCATGTCTATCCTTTTCTCCTCATCTGGATGTGCAGGTAGGATGTCTCGAATGTTCTCCCATGCAAATACTGTACTGTCTCCTCGAAGTCGGATCAAGCCATTAACCCAATCGTCACTCATTCCGGTAAAGGTTTTGAGCTTTGAAGTGTAATTCTGATTCCTCGGAGGTTTTGCGTAAATCCAATCTTCCTAAACGTTTTTCTGATTAAGTAAGGCGGTATATTCTTCTACTGTGGGCATCATGTCCTGTCCATTGAAGGTGAAGCAGCAAAAGGCAGGATTCCAGAACTGAAAAATGGCTCGGAGTAGGGGCTGGTTGACCCGAATGTATAACAATTGTGCAATGTCGCCATAACTATCACAGAACCTATCTTGTAATCTCTGGTCCCATCCTTCCCAAATACTTTGAAGATCCCCTAAGTTGTTATGTTGAAGACTCACATAGGTGTACCCTGCTATTATGCGCTCACTTGGTAAACTGTCCCATTGGGCCTTCTGGTTGACCTCTGACCAATGTCTGACTGACAAGTTAAGCTCTTCTTTCCTAAGACACCTTTTTTCCATGGTGAAAGACTTTCTGATCAGGCAAACCACTTGATCCAGTACCTTTATGTAATGCAAATGTAATAATGCATGAAAAAAAGAGCAAAAGAAGACAAGTCAGTACCTGATAGAATTAATAAATACATAAATAAAAAGACGAATTAAATAAGGTAAACAAACAAAACAACCATATTTATCCAGTCTAAAACACCTAAGGTTATCTGCATAGCTCTAACAGGGTTGGTTTCTATGTTCTCTACATGCAGCGTTGGTGCTAGGAGGTACCCAAATTGTCCTTGCTGTCCCCTACTAAGGGTACCAAGGCCCCCGATCATCACCCATTATAGGCTCCTTTCAACTGGGTTCAATTCAGAGGGACCCATTCGCTTATGCCTGCACGAAGGAACAATATCCTTACGAAAGCATAAGGTACTCGAGCCCCGAAGGTACTTGCTAGGCCTACATGGAAGAACAATATCTCCACGAAAGCATTAGCGTTTCCCCCCCAGTTAAAAAACAAATTTATATGCCAAATTTTAAATGCGTTAAAATAGACGCGCACTTATAACCAAATTTTAATTTAATCGTCATTTTAATCCGGAACTTCTAATATTAATAAAGCGATAATTATTTTAAAAAGCTCGACTCTCTTTTTGCTTTGTTAAAAAACAAAAAATGTCCCTAGCGGAGTCGCCATCTGTAGCGATGTCCGTTTTGCTAAAAAAATTGTTTCGGATATAAAATGTTTATTCCGTGGGGGTTTTAAAAAACCACATTTTATTTAAAGAAAGGGAGTCGCCACCGGCCACTTAGGTAGGCCGGACACCATAAAACCAGAGATTTGAAAACTATTGGGTTCGGGAGTCGGTTACGGATGGGGAAGGATTAGCACCCCCACACCGCCCAAAATTGGTACTTTAATAATTACCGCTTTATTAATATTAGATTTTTTGGATTAAAGTGACGATTAAATTAAAATTTGGTTATAAGTATGAGTAAATTTTAATGGCCCCTTTATCCGAGAGTAAACGCCCAACCACTATCACTATGCTTGATACTGGCCCCGTTTACGCTCGGATAAAAGGGCACCGCATTGACAATTTATATTACATTATGCAACCTTAGAGAAATAACTTGAAAACATACATTCGCATTGACATAGTAAAGGACAAAACAAAATAAACAATAATAAACGGGTGACACAAAAGTAAATAAACATGATAAACAACACGAACATAGCACATCATAATAATAACGAGGCATGAATAAAAACATGTGGGAACAAGAACACAAATTTCGAGAAGACATGCGTATTAAAAATAAAGCAAGTGTAACATATGCAAGACATAAATATATATTATAATTTCAATTTCACAAATCAGAACAACATACTAATAGAGAAACTAGCACCTAGCACATAGTTTACGACATAATTTGCATACGAAAAATAGAAACACGACATTATACATGACAAAGGAAACATGCTAACACATGACCTAAGAGAAAAAAGAGCGTACAATACATGCTAAGATACAAAAACATGTCATGCACGAGCCAACTAAAACATTAATCGAACATGTGTGATACGAACAAGCGAACATGCGTACAAAATACATAATCATTATAAGCTAAACACATATGTGAGAATACAAAATATGTACAAGAAATACGTAAGAATGCAAAAGGGCCATATCAACATATACGATCATAATAAATAAACATGAATATTTAGACATGGAAAAGGACTGAAATGAAAAGAAACGAAAATAGGAAACCGAAATTAAAAGGTAATAAAGTGCGATTTAGGGACGAAATTGCAAATCAAACAGAACCTAAAAGGACTAAGTCTGTAGTTGGACAAAGGGGCAAGCTCGGAATGCAAAGTTCAAAAACGCAGAGATCCTTGGGGCGTAATTTTTAACCATTTGAAAACAGATTTCGAATAGATTTCAGGACGGAATTGAAAAACTTGGAAATATAAGGGGGATTAGGCTCGTAATTTCCCCAAGGGGCGAGACCGTTTAAAAAATTCCCAAAACGCGGGATGATTTATGATGTAATTAGGCAATTTTAATTAGAGGTTTACTTATAAATTTCCCTAACCAGCCTCCCCTCTCCCCTTTCCTCATTTTTTTAGCCTTAAGATAATGTTTTCTCCCCACTCTCTCATCTTCTCTCAAAATAAACACTAAGCCCTCGATGAAACCCAAAAACCGGTGACCCTCCGCCGTCCTCTCCATCGCCGACGAACCAAAAGAAACACCCAAAACAAACCTCGTTTCAAACCGAACCCAAATCTAAACTTAGATTTACACTAAGATTCCCCCTTTTGCCTAGATCTAAGCAAATACAAAGTGAAAAAACATTTTTTTAACCGAAATGAAACCAAAAGGGACCTCCCTCTCCTTTCAGTTCACCATGTTCAGTTTTGGAAACTGAGGCGGCTTGTCACTGGTGAGGGGAGGCCCGCTGACGACAAGGGTAACAAATCTATATCCCTCTCCCTTTTTGTTATCGCTTCTTATTTTTTATTGTACATGCATGCAAGGAAGTAAGAAAAAGAAAGAGAGGTTACCACTGAAACTTGGTGCTTCTTTTTTATTTTTGGTAACTGATTACAACTGACCCCCTGATTTGTTTCTCTTGAGTTACATATATGCTTTTCTTTTTTAGACTAGTACATATGATATAGTCTTTTTCTGATGCCTTTCCGTTTTCGTGTCTTTGGCGTGCCCAACCATGCTTGGTGGTTGGTACGGCCGGCATGGGGAGCTGCGGGGTGGAGGTGACTGTTCGGCTACGCAGACTGGCGCCTTGGGAGGTGAGGCAATTATTACTGCCAGAATTGTTCCTATCCGTTGGATCATATCTGATCCAACGGTTAGGATCGCTCGATGATCAGATGGCTGAGATAAGGCCTCGGAAATGATGTAGTTGTCTGGGATCGCTCCACGTGGCTTGAAGTAGATGGCCGGTCTTGCACGTGTCTCATACGCGCGAGTGGAGAATCCAACAGCCCGCGCGTGGACTTCACGCGGTAGATGAGGGGCCTTTATGCCTAAAATCATGGCCGTTGGATCCAGATCTGATCCAACTGCCCTCGTGCAGCTGCGCAAGATAAAAAGATGGCGTCAGGGCTCCATTATCTGATGTGGGTTAGGGTTTCTTAGGATTTGGGCTGGCTGGTTTGGGCCTGATCAGGCCTTGTAATAATATTAATATTTTTAGGCCCTGTAATATGTAATGGACTGGTAATTATTTATTTTGGGTTTAATATGTTTTTTTGGATTTCATCTTATATTAGCCTAATAATAATAACATTAATATTAGTAATAACAACATTAATAATAATAATACACATACGATAATACATATGTATGTACCTATGTACACACGTACGTACAACACACATGCAAACATTAATTAATATAACATACTAGCATACATGCATATATAATCATACACATAATTAACATAACATCTGATATGATCTCGACTATGAGTTTTGAATCATATATGTGAATGCCCGATCGTGATTCTAGTAAGAACTCTGCAGTGCTTTGAATGTATTCTGAAATTACTCAAACAACAATGTAATTAGAAATAGATAAATAAGAAATAGAAATAATGGGATGAAAGATATGTAGAAGGGGTGTAGGAAGAGTGATAGTTGTGATTATGGAAGAAAAAAAAAAGAAGATGAAAATGTAGGTGAAGATGATGGGGTGTTGGCGTTAAGATGAAGAAATTCAAAGGATGGATTGTGACCCCCTAACTATAAAGAGTTAGGAACCAGCAATATAATAAAGTGGAAATGAAGTGGTAGGATATGGAACGTGACCCACTAGCTATAGATGAGCTAGGAACCAACGCTATAACAAAAGGGAAATGGATGAAGACTACAAGACTAACTTGAAGCCGATAAAGTTCCACAAGAGAACAAGAATGAAAGCAATCTTTCAAAGATGTTTTTATATATTCAAAGTGTGTCTTACAATGATCCTAAAGATGCCTATTTATAGTAGAAGTAGGCAGAATATGAAAAGGTGTTACAAGAAAGATGAATGCTCATCTTAATGCACTTGAATACACATGAATGCTTTGTCTTTTCTTCTCATCTTCAAAGCTGATTAGTTTAGACAAATTGAGGTTGAATTTAGTCATATTTTCGTCCAAATTAAGAAGGACTCTTGGGCTGCCTTGTTTTGCTATCATATGAAGAGAAAGGGGATGAATGTGGACAAGGATGAATGTAGACATCCTTGCTGTCCAGTTTAAGTGCAACTCTTCATCTTCCAAGCTGATTAATATGACTTGAATGTCATAAAAAGGTGAGTTTCATCCAGCCTTCATTTCATGTCTCCTCAATGAATTTTGAAACCCCCACTTGAATGGTGATAACGTCAACCTTGAATGCCTTGAATTTGCTGAATTAAGATGGCCATCAATTGCTTGTCTCTTGGTAGAAGATGAAAGAACTCTTCCTTGGCTCAAATTCATTCAAATCATCCATGCATAAAATTCCCGTAATAAAAATTTCAGCCTGCACTGTCTTCAGTAAATCATTCGTATCTCAAGCTCCCGATATCGGATTGAGGTGATTCAAAAGGCATTGGAAAGCTAAGAGATGGAGGAATAACGTCCAATTGATTTCTGGATCCAAACACGTCTGTATCGCATCCAGAATTGGAAGACATTCTGCTGATATTCTTGCATCTGGTAAAAACCGTTCATCTTCCCTCATGCACCTAGACACAAAGGTAAACTTTATTCAATCTTTAATTGAAAACATGCATGTAAACAATTAAGAGTTAGTTTAATAAATGAGCTAGTTTGATGAATGAACTAGTTTAATTAATGAACTAACTTTATTCAATGAACTAATAATCTTGAATGAACTAGTTTAATCAATGAACTACTTAGTTAAATGAAGTGTATAACTAAATGAACTACATGTTTAAATGCAACGCATGCTTTAATGAACAACATGTTTATTGAATGCAATGAATGTTATGAAAACTTTAAATACTCATGCAAATTCATGCATAAGCAAAGTAAAGTGTTCCTCCCTTATTATTTCTTCTTTCTCACGTCCCAAGCTTGATGTAAACATATTTTCCATGGCTGCTTGGAACTCCTTGGCCCTTGCTCGAGTAATGGGGCCACCTGGGTACTTCTCTCTGGGTCTTTGCCATTGGCGTTCATATCAGTCCCTCCCTCTTTAAGGCGATTTGTCCCCAAATCGTCATCTACATCATAAGGAGATAGGTCAGCAACATTGAAGTTTGCACTAACATTAAACTCACCTGGAAGATCTAATTGATAGGCATTGTCATTGATCTTCTTG